>JASANE010021084.1:0-138504 GCA_030248225.1 Trileptium ribeirensis
AAGGTTAANATTTGATCAAATATGTTAAAATCTTGCTTNTATGGTTTTCGGATTGTTTTCCCTAGAACATATGTAAATATGGAGAGCAAGTCAGGTTCATCCGATTACTGTTCTAGCTCGAGCACCTCTTCGCACCCCCTCCCCTCCCACTGTGTTAGAGCAAAATGGTCTCATCGAATTTTGGTACTCATATATAACCAAATTAGAGCACCGTCAAAATTCATCCCGTCGTGCTGCGTAGTTGCTGTGGCTATGAGCTTGTTTTCCGGTTATACTTTTCATTCGTAAATAGTAACAAAAATGGAAACCATGTTCATTTTGCTAAAAGCAGCCCAGCCGGTCGTAATGGTAATCGCTCTTGCACGCATACCTCCTATAGCGCATACGGTGACCCCGCAGTTCGCGATAGAATCGCTAAAATAACCTAAATTTAGCGATGGGTTGAACTCTGAAGTCTTGCTGTTAAAGCATCTGCTATTTAGTAAGACACTACATTGTCGACTGCTACCTTTTATCCCTGTTGCGCTAAAACGGGCGAATATATTATACAATTTTACGTATAACTGAATCACCAAGGATTAATACGTAAATTCTTCGGAACTAAGCGCGTATTCATAATGACAATGCCACAAACATCAGAATTTATCTTGTTAAACCATTATCGCTTCAAGTGGTAAAATGCTTTTGCTTTCACTTTGCTTCATACTATCAACTAATGCAGGCGCAAACCATCAAAAAGTTTGCTGCAGAATTGATACAACTACGACAGAGGCATTTGTATTGACACGTCGACAATTCCAACACGATACGGAAAACAGAATTTTTTTACTTGGATTAAAACCAAACGGCGTATTTGCAGAAAACCTTAACTGTATGAACTGGCCTCATAGAGTCAAAAACCATACAAATCACTCAACCATAGAGCTAATAGTGAAAGTCATAAAGTCGACATAATTCTTTCAGTTATATCAGGCTTTGTTACCATCACTGAAAAGTTTTTTCTGCCAGTAGTTTGATCACGACAGCATGTGACTATTCACCTCCTTATCCCAAGTACATGTTAACTAGTCTTCTTAAGCCGCAAGTTAAGTCTTATTCTTGGCCCTGCTATCATTATTCGGCAAATCATCATCGTCAAGCCAACTCAAGATATAAGTCGCCACTATCGTCAGAGGCAAGTGAGCTAAAGCTTACTGTGAATAAAAGGCCATCACCTTGAGTCGGTCCATCAATCAAACTAATTCGTACGGAGGTACGGTTGGATCCGAGTGCTAAGACCATGATTCGTCCACTGATCAGTGGCCAGACGCCGTGCGGCGGGCCTAAAATATTGTTTTTATAATTTTATCCAACTGGTCTGGAGGTCACTGTCTGCCAAAAGTATAAATCGCATAAATTCTAAAGTCACTTCACTCGCCACTCGGTATTATGTAAATCTCTGCAAGGGAAAACTCAGTTGTCGATAATATCGACCGCAGAGGAAAGATAGTGTTATATTCTGGTATGGTTCGGTTGAAAAAAGGTGTGTTAAGTCCCATCATTTAACCTTTTATTTTAATCACTTTCACTAATCCTTTACGCTAACCTCAATGATTCATAAACTGTACTACCCACGTCAACACGACGAATTAAAAAAACAACACCTGTAAGCGAAAAATAGTTCCGAAGTGTATCACAGACTCGTCGTCCAACCTGGGCAGTGGTTTATCAAACACATGCAGAGAACTCCACATAAACTTGTTAAGAGTCACGATTCTAATTCACCGATAGCCGGTTATGGGGTTGTTATCAGGTACAGGCCATCACACAGCAGAATAAACACTTATTTCGTGTTAGCCAGACACAAAATAACTCGAATTCGACAACAGAAAATTACGGCTTATCGTTTTATAGCTTGAAGCATTTTTAGTAGTTTATTTAAAGTAATATTTACGGTAAGGGCAGAAGATACTCTGCGGCGTTGATTCAGCATATGTTCTGACAAAAAAACAGATGGAATTGTATGAAAACTTTTTTTAAAATATTCGTATGAATTTTATCATAAGCCTTACGTTCATTTACTATCTTGTTTTCTGGTTTGTTATTGGCTACATAATACTAAGTTAACTTTTACCGAGATTACAGAACGTAGTAGTGAAACATAGCTACACCTACGCCTACCCCTTTTGCGTGCACATCAAATCAGCTCTCGATAGCATTCGTCGATATGCTATATGTGGACATCACACAATACCAGCACAAGTAATAACAAAACTAACACCTTCAATGAGTTTCCCATGCCCAAAAACCCCCAGGTGCAACTTATTCAGCCGCCCAAGACATCAGACCAAATTTACAAATTTTGAGTCAAGGAATCACAAGGGTACCTCAAACCCCGTAATTCCAGAACCGGAGCCTTAATCGAAAAACAGAAAAAAGAGGCTTCGGCATTTATCAGTTTACTTTGAAATTGGACCGTCCAGAAGAATTGAACTCGAAAGTTAAGATCAAAATAACTTTATTCCAGTGAAGGGTACTAAAAACCCTCATTTTGACCTCTGGCCCCGAACCATGGGGCGTCATACCCCCGTACCCATGGACCCATTGATCGCAGAGTAAAACCAATACCGGTAATGAGTTCCGTGCCGAAAACCCCAAGTGAAACTTTTCGGCCGCCCAGGACGTCAGAACAAATTTTCTAATTTTGGACGAGGAACCATGAGAATGCCATAGCTCAAACCCCATATCTCCAAAACAGAAGCCTTAATCGAAAAACAAAAAAAAGAGACATCGGCATTTATCATTTTACTATGAAATAAAGTCAACCGGAGAAATAAATTCGAATGTTAAGATAAAAATAACCTTGCTTCCGTGAGGGGTACTAAAAACCCCCCATTTTGATCTCTGATCCCGAACCATGGGGCAAAAAACCGGGGTACCCCTGGAACGATGGGTCACAGAGCAAAACCGGCACCCGGTAGTCAGTTTCCCATGTCCGCAAACCCACAGGTGCAACTTATCAGCCGCCCAAGAACATAGAGAACAAATTTTCAAATTTTGGGTTAAGGAATCACAAGGGTACCTCAAACCCCATAACTACAGAACCGGAGCCTTAAAAGAAAAACAAAAAGAGACATCGGCATTTATCATTTTACTACGAAATAAAATCAACGGAGAGAAAATGATCAAATGTTTAGGATAAAAATAACCTGCCCGAGTTAGGACCGCTTCGGAAAACACAGAGCAGAACCGGTCCACTATAGAGACCAGTAAATGTCAGGTATTTTTGCGCCACCGGCATAACTGATGTATCAATACTACGCCATATATGTTTGAAGTTCAAAATTCAACATTATACCTTTCTACTTGACGTCTTACTTGTGGCATATGGTTTTAGTATTTAAAGTGTGAGCAAACTGTTCTATAACAAAATACAATGATAATACAGTAAGCGTTAAATATGTATCAAACTACAGTTTTTATTCTGGGCTTTATTCAACCCATATTTTGTGGACGCTTCCGATATATCGTTCTGGCTACATAAAGTATATTGTGTCAGTATAAACAGTGGCACAGTATGTTAAATATTAATTCAAGGATAGTTCTTAAGTATTCTCTGATGTAACAGAACATAGGCTAAGTTTACGGAGTAAATATTATCGTATACTTACTGGCTGAATACGTTTGGTATTTCTTTCCTGGAAGTTACTATTTTAAAACCAAGTCTCAAACATCCCATTCTTAAAACTCTTCAAATTATACAGCCTGGAAATTCCAGTACGGAAACTAGCTGTCACATTTAATGTAAAAATTTTAAGCATTAATATATAAAAACCGGCGAAGCTGAGCATTATTTTTGGAACAAAATATGAGATACGGTTAAAATTGATCTAAATTTCTACCTTCGCAAAAGTCTGGTATGGTGTTCTAAATCTAAGTCATCTCTTTCTCAAAAATGGTTACGAGCTCTTAAATACCAATATATACTAAAAATAACCAATTAATAATTGTAGTAATGCAGTTGGTTTCGGCGCCGGAGGTTTTTTCTATTATACTTTTAATGTTAATCAGAACGCAGTGAAACGTAGTGGAAATTGTGTGTTGCAGGGGTGAAATCTTTTAAATTCCGTCTGTGTGTGTGACCGGTCATAAATCGAGAACGCCTTAACCGAGTTTCATGATCTTGCGCTCATTCGCACAGGCATAGTCGATTTACCGTGTAAATCACCGAGCGTTTTTGATTTGGGGTCTGGTTCCGGGTTCAGGGGTCAAAATTTGGTTTTCTTGCCCCATTTTACCTCATTTTAGTCCCCTTCACGGAAGCAATGTTATTTTTATCTTAACTATCGAATTTTTTTCTCTGGATGGTTTTATTTTATAGTAAAATGATAAATGCCGATACCTCTTTTTGTTTTTCGATTAAGACTTCTGTTCTGGACTTACGGGGTTTGAGGTACGGGGATATGGCGCCCCAATGGTTCCTCGACCCAAAATTTGAAAATTTGTTCTGACGTCTTGGGCGGCTGGTAAGTTTTGCCTGTGGGTTTCCGGCATGGGAAACTCATTACCGGTGCCGGTTTTTCTCTGTGACGGATGGTTCCATGGGTACCCCGGTTTTTTGCCCCATGGTTCGGGGTCAGAGGTCAAAATGATGGGTTTTTAGTACCCCTCACGGAAGCAAGGTTATTTTTATCCTAACATTCGAATTTATTTCTCCGGTTGATTTTATTTCATAGTAAAATGATAAATGCCGATGTCTCTTTTTTGTTTTTCGATTAAGGCTCCGGTTCTGGAGTTATGGGGTTTGAGGTACCCTCGTGATTCCTTAACCCAAAATTTGAAAATTTGTTCTTATGTCTTGGGCGGCTGATAAGTTGCACCTGTGGGTTTTCGGACATGGGAAACTCACTACCGGTGCCGGTTTTGCTCTGTGACCCATCGTTCCAGGGGTACCCCGGTTTTTTGCCCCATGGTTCGGGATCAGAGATCAAAATGGGGGGTTTTTAGTACCCCTCACGGAAGCAAGGTTATTTTTATCTTAACATTCGAATTTATTTCTCCGGTTGATTTTATTTCATAGTAAAATGATAAATGCCGATGTCTCTTTTTTTGTTTTTCGATTAAGGCTCCTGTTTTGGAGATATGGGGTTTGAGCTATGGCATTCTCATGGTTCCTCGTCCCAAAATTAGAAAATTTGTTCTGACGTCCTGGGCGGCCGAAAAGTTTCACTTGGGGTTTTCGGGCATGGGAAACTCATTACCGGTATTGGTTTTACTCTGCGATCAATGGGTCCATGGGTACGGGGGTATGACGCCCCATGGTTCGGGGCCAGAGGTCAAAATGAGGGTTTTTAGTACCCTTCACGGAAGCAAAGTTATTTTTATCTTAACTTTCGAATTTTTATCTCTGGATGGTTGTATTTCATAGTAAACTGATAAATGCCGAAGCCTCTTTTTTGTTTTTCGATTAAGGCTCCGGTTCTGGAATTACGGGGTTTGAGGTACCCTTGTGATTCCTTGACCCAAAATTTGTAAATTTGGTCTGATGTCTTGGGCGGCTGATAAGTTGCACCTGGGGGTTTTGGGGCATGGGAAACTCATTGAAGGTGTTAGTTTTGTTGTAACTTGTGCTGGTATTGTGTGATGTCCACATATAGCATATCGACGAATGCTATCGAGAGCTGATTTGATGTGCACGCAAAAGGGGTAGGCGTAGGTGTAGCTATGTTTCACTACGTTCTGCAATCTCGGTAGAGTTACTAGTATTATGTAGCCAATAACAAACCAGAAAACAAGATAGTAAATGAACTAAGGCTTACTAAAATGCATACGAATATTTTAAACAAAAATTTCATATACAATTCCATCTGTTTTTTTGTCATACATATGCTGAATTAATGCTGGATAGTATTTTCTTGCCTAACCGTATCATACCCAAACAAAATTACTAAAATGCTTCAAGCTAGTAAACCAGAAGCCCTAATTTTCTTGTTGTCGAATTCGAGTTATTTTGTGTCTGGCTAACACGAAAGAAACGTTCAGTCGGCCGCCACGGCCTGACCCTATAACAACCCCATAACCGGCTATCGGTGAATTAGAATCGTGACTCTTAACAAGTTTATGTGGAGTTCTCTGCATGTGTTTTATAGACCACTGCCCAGGTTGGACGACGAGTCTGTGATACACTTCGGAACCACTTCGCTTACAGGTGTTGTTTTGAGAATCTGTCGTGTTGACGTGGGTAGTACAGTTTATTAATCATCGAGGTTAGCGTAAAATATATTTGAGAGCCTTACCAGAACCGGACCTGACCGCAAACTCGACATATTTCAGCCCAACCATACCAGAATATAACACGATCCTCCGTCTGCGGTCTCTATTATCTACAACTGAGTTTTCCCTTGCAGAGATTTACATAATACCGAGTGGCGAGTGAAGTGACTTTAGAATTTATGCGATTTATACTTTTGGCAGACAGTGACCTCCAGACCAGTTGGATAAAATTATAAAAACAATATTTTAGGCCCGCCGGATGACGTCTGGCCACTGATCAGTGGACGTATAATTGATGCCGACACGGATCCAACCGTACCTCCGTACGACGAGCTGCATCGATGGACCGACCAAGGTGATGGCCTTTCATCCACAGGAAGCCTTAGCTCACTTGCCTCTGACGATAGTGGCGACTTAGATTGGAGTTGGCTTGACGATGATGATTTGCCGAATAATGAAAGCAGGCCAAGACAAGATCAACCTGGCTTAAGAAGACTAGTTAACATGTACTTGGGAGAAGGAGGTGAATAGTCACATGCTGTCGTGATCAACCACTCGCAGAAAAAACTTTTCAGTGATGGGAACAAAGCCTGATATAACTGAAAGAATTATGTCGACTTTATGACTTTCACTATTAGCTCTATGGTTGAGTGATTTGTAGGGTTTTTGACTCGATGAGGCCAGTTCATACAGTTAAGGTTTTCTGCAAATACGCCGTTTGGTTTTAATCCAATAAAAAAATTTTGTTTTTCGTATCGTGTTGGAATTGTCGACGTGTCAATACAAATGCCTCTGTTGTAGTTGTATCAATTTTGCAGCAAACTTTTGAGCGTTTGCGCCTGCATTAGTTGATAGTATGAAGCAAAGTGAAGCAGAAGCATTTTACCACTGAAGCGATAATGGTTTAACAAGATAAATTCTGATGTTTGTGGCATTGTCATGATGAATACGCGCTTAGTTCCGAAGAATTTATGTTTAGCCCTTGGTGATTCAGTTATACGTAAAATTGTATAATATATTCGCCCGTTTAATCTTAACAGGTATAAAAGGTAGCAGTCGACAATGTAGTGTCTTACTAAATAACACAGCCTGTAAATAAGACTTCTAGTTCAACCCATCGCTAAATTTAGGTTATTTTAATGATTCTATCGCGAACTGCGGGGTCACCGTATGCGCTATAGGAAGGCACGGCGTGCAGAGTGACTTAACCATTACGACCGGCTGGGCTGCTTTTAGCAAAATGAACATGGTTTTCATTTTTGTTACTATTGACGAATGAAAAGTATAACTGGAAAACAAGCTCATAGCCACAGCAACTACGCAGCACGACGGGATGAATTTTGACGGTGCTCAAATTTGGTTATATATGAATACCAAAATCGATGTGACCATTTTGCTCTAACACAGTGGGAGGGGAGGGGGTGCGAAGAGGTGCTCGAGCTAGAACAGTAATCGGATGAGCCTACTTGCTCTCCATATTTACATATGTTCTAGGAAAACAATCCGAAAACCATAAAAGCAAGATTTTAACATATTTGATCAAATTTTAACCTTAAATTCAAATTACTGTGAAAGCAATATAAATTTGACTGAAAATGAAGGATCATGTCAAGTTCCCTGTCCATAACTGAGGTGGCAAGAGAAACTTCACATGAATACTATAGGGCAAAAATTTTAAATTTAATTGTTATCCCAGGCTAAGCCTAGCCTCAGTTTTACGATTAGGCTTAGACTATGGCTCAGGAATGACATGTTGGGGGACATGACATGATCCAAAAAGAATACGCTAATAATAGATTTTTTTATATTTGCTATATTCTTGATAAATTTTTACAGATATAATCAGACTATGGTATAAAGTACCAGGTTTTACGGATTATTCACAGAAATTAGATTTTTGCGTAATTCTAGCTCTACATTAGATATGCTTTAAGTTTTTAGCGGAGTTTAGTTCTGTAGAAAACTTCATAACCGTTGGGTTGAAAACTATAGGTCACATCCAACATTAATTCGCCCAACACTGTTGCGTTAGTTGGAAACGTTTGACAGAAACACCACAATTAAGCACACAAAATTACCCAAAGTTAAAGCTTTGTGACGTCCGCTAGAATCCAATGATAGTCTGTTTTTGTTATTTGCGAATGCAGCTTCAAAATCCAATTTTCACGTCTACTATTTAAGATTTCGAATATTAATTATTTTACACTTTAATTACTTAGCTAGCTCTAAAATTTTATATGCTATTATTTTATATCCTTCCAACCATACTACGTTTTTCAACCCAACGGTCACAGCGTAACATCTCGTGAATTACAACCTGTACGTCATCATATATGATATGATTTAATTCTAAGACATTGTCGCTGCAAACATTCCATTACCGGCGGTTTGTGCCAAATTATTTTATTGTTAATGTAATCATACAAAATCTATGTTTTAATGTTGAAACTTTGGTTGTATTTCGGCAGCAAGGCTGTTGTCCAAAATTGTAGCCAGGCTTGTAATTTCAATATATAGTAAAAATTATTAGCTTTCCTTTGGAATGACAACGATGAATCTTAATTGACCATAATTCAAATTGGCTTTGCCTTATTCCAGCGGTTGAACATGACATTAGCCATTGTATACACCCTACTGCTGTCGTGATAGAGTGATTCATGTATCCAGCCGCTTAAGCCCACCGAAGAATGCAAAGACGCATGGGTGAAGGTGTCTACTCCACCGACAACATTATTTATCGTGAAATATAATTGTCTCATTGTGAGCGGTTTCTCCAAAAAGAAGATCATCAAGTTTAGCTTTGTCCTATAATCTCAATCATGGCAAATTCATCTAATCTTATCCGAATTAATGGCACACAAGTGACTCGAATTCCTTGCCGGCCACAAAGAGGCTCGTGCAATTTTATCGATATTAATAATGAGCACTGTTGACAATCACGCCTGTAGGTCGGAGCCGAGATACTTATTTAGACCCATGAATTGTCGAGGTCGCTCCTATGTAGCAACGGAAGTTAGCCCAAACCATGTGCAATTGTTAATTTCAACGTTGACTAGAAATTGCTCTTGTGAATATCTTGCGTCTAATTCTGTTCAAGCATTGGACGATATAGGCTGAATCGCTGATCTACGTCGAAACTCCTGCAACACATATCTCTAGACCCTAGAAGTAACAAAGTTATCGTGGTTTATATCGGGTTGTGAATAAAATTATATAGTGGTTGCGTTCAAATTTCAACGAATATTCATTTTGTATACGTGTTTTATATCCATGGTGCTGAAGTAACAATGTGACAAAATATTCTGCCTTACAATTGTACCTACTGCACCATCTATACTGCCGGTACTTCCTTATCTTAATATTTTAGTTAATATTCCGTGTTTAATTGAAAATTTTGTATATAATTTACTGTCCATACAGATGGTATTGCACGTCGTTGTCGCTTCACTTCTTCAATAAGTCAATATCATGACATTTAAAAGAGCAAGCAATTTGAATTTCTTGCGCAAAGTATTATTTCCAGTCGTGAAATACACATTTCTAACCAAAAAGTCATAGTAACCGTTTTTGTTTCACAGTATATTGACTAAACGGCTCTTTATTGAATAGTGTGATTTTATATAAGAGACTGAGCATATAGTGTTTATAATTCACAATTTTTCGATGGTATTACGCTCAGACTTCAATCATCTTTCTTAATGTTATGTTAGTCCTATATTGCTTTATATGTTAGGCGCATTATTTATTTGCTAAGAGCGAAAAAACCACCCCAAATGCAAAAATTCAGGTGTTAGTGGAAGTTGCACACGAACCTTTTGGACTCGTGGGTCGAGACAGTGCGCTAGATCACTGGGCAAAGTTTTAACAGCCGTATCATGCATTACATTGCGGGTTATTTGAACTGTGGTGCGACATTTCCAAAAGGTTACATACGCTGCAGATAGCCTAGCCTTAATAACTTAGAGCGGGAAAAAGTATCTGATTTTAAGAAACCGCGCTAACGTGGCAGACATAAGACACGGAAAGCTAGCTACCAGAATTTCGCGGTTAGAGCCGGCGAAACAGTTAGAAAAGCAGTACGCCTTTGAAAATTCGGCTTGGATCACCCGTATATTCGAGCCCATGTGTCTTTTCAGCTTGTTCAACCACCGAAAAAGGTGCAAAGTTTGCTGCAGCAGTTGTTTAGTTTACTCAAAGATTAGGCAATAACAGAGGCGTAATTAATGGTTGCTTTTGAGTAAGGCAAACCCAACGGTAAATACGAGCATACGAGGGTGTTAGTTTAACAGAATATCAGCTAGCGTATCATTAAGATGAATCGTGCGAGCTTACGGATCAATAATTACTTTATAAGCTCAAAGAAATAGCACGGGATATCAAATAAATTAAAAAGTATTATGGGTGAGAAAATATCGCTAGCATTAAGTGCATTAGTTTAGGAAACAACGGCGTCACAAAAATAGAATCATATATAAATAGATCGTCTTTAATAGCGGGTCAAATTGCATATGTTTAATGTTTTACCGCGTTTGCATGGAAAACGTCGAATACTAGCAAAGTGCAGCGAGTGCTTGAATTAAATTGTTTCACTTCGTTTTGTGACCTAATTTCGTGAAATATGAGCTTTGCACTTGGTTAACTCAAACGAATATGGTTCTGACTTTTCGCGCACATTTTATCTTATTTATCAGCCCATTATTTCTGGTTAAAATTTACTATGATCGTCGTACTTTGATTTTGTATGTTCCTGCTCGATATTGTTTTACAAAATGCATTTTTCCGTTTGTAACAACTGTAGGAAACACTAATTGTGTGTGTTGTTATCTGAATTATAGTATTGAGCTGATGCTACTTGTTGTAAAGTGTTTCCATTTGCAAGCTGATTTCAGTCCAACAAAGCCACTTTGTTCTTTAGCACTTAAATTATTTATGTAATTGTATATGTAATTTGAAATTATCCAATCAATATAGAGATCAATTTCATAAGACTCGTATTAGTCAACACTCAAATTAAATGCTGTTATACGCCCGGTCACATCCAGGCGGTAAGCTGAGAACATTGTCGTTAACCCATAAGTGTCGATGGGGAGACGGTAGGGGGTTACCCCTAATGGTCGGACCCCCGCTCAAAGCCACATTTACCCTCTCCCCCAGAGGCCGCGCCCTATGCCGACGGGTCTTCGACAACTATGCATTAATCTTAGTAATATATGTTGTCATTGCATGTGATTTTTTAGATTTTTATGCTAACATGCCATATGTTAAATCTAAGTTTGTAATTATTGTTGGAACGTGAACTCATTGTTTGAAAGTTGTCCAGTTTTCCTCTGGTAACAAAGTTGAAAATAGTTTATAGCAAAAATTCATTCTAACTAATTACAAATGTTAGCTAAGTAATTAACTTGATTTATTGCCTTTTACTCAATGATACTTATTTGTTTTGGCTAAACCGAATTTGACAAAATCATCAAGAAAATTACAAATACGAAAGGTTAATTTTTGTTAAGAAAGCGTTTAAAAATTCATTACTTTGACATTTTATCGTGTCTAATGTGTGCTTGTTCAAAATATATGCTGTAAAACACATTAATTATGCCCTTGTCTAACGCCTTCATCAACAAAAACAGATTATATCCCAAATATGTTGTGTACGTAGGGGCCCATCATTGGGTATGGAGATCAGCCACAACGGTAGGAACCACGTAAGCCAAATTTAGTACCATCCGGCTCTGCACCCCACCCCTATACTCCACCACTATGCACCCCGCCTCCGCGTAGATAATATACCAGGCCTCCTAAGCTGACGGATTTTAGGCGCCTAGGCTTTAACATAGCACTTCATATGTGTTTATGCGTTTTCGACTAACGGCAGTGATATCAAAATATACAAAGAACAACAGACGAGTATTGGAAATTATTGGCAGGCAGTATATCAATCAACTGCATTAAGTACTGCTTCTTTACATTTTATTGGCGAAACTTTTGAAGGTTGATTCCCCGGCACCTAGAAAAACTTCTAGTTTAGGTGGAAGAACGACAAACTCATTGGGTCAAGTCGGTTTCAAATTTTTTTTTATATCTGTTAAATTTTCCTTTGCGTGAACTTTAAACAGCCTTTGCATAAGCAAAATAGTTAGAGAAAATATCTGCATTAAGACAATTTATAACCGGAGGAAAGAAATTCAATTAAATTTTTCTAATTATAGTTACTGGTCAGCAATTAAAATCCACTCCGCAGCGTTTGGATATAAAATTGCTCTTTTTGCAATTTTTTTCTCGCGCCCCCACCTGGACGCACACTCTCGATGCAGCATGCATGGTTTTACAAAGATTTCTAGCTTATAACACGTTTGAACCATAGTTTCAATGCAACCTATGTAATGTTGCCTTGCACAATTCTGTATATTTTTTGTTGTTTTCTTGTTTATTTTTTTGTAATTTTTATTTACATTATTAACGTATTATAATCGTGATTGAATTAGTAGTATTAAATTATGTTTAATTAATAAATTGTGTATAATTTGTTATTTTTCTAAATGTAAATATAGTTAAAATAAACTTTTCAATCAATTATTGCGTGCGATGTTTTACAGTGTAATACTCTGCAAATTATATGTTTCTTGCTTTATTTTGCGCTACGGTTGCTTCGTACGTCTAAGGATGCACCGCACAACGAATGCAACTAAACCCATGTCGTCGTATTTTCTAACACTGACGAAAATTTTTGGCGAGTAAAGGCTTAACTAGGTTTTGAATTAAATTTTAATTTTGTGTTATTAATTTTTCCGTGCAATGTTGAACAAACCATCGTGGTCTGAGAGGAATTTAGGCACACACAACGTATTCCGAGCTCAACCTGCATTAAAATACCGCCACATACATTGACAATTTGTCTCGTGCTCGAGCGGTGACTAGTGGAAGTATTGATGTTGCGAAACTTTCTACATATTATAGATATATAAATTAGAATATCATTTGATAGCAGTTTGACAATAAATGATTTCAGTGCCACTGCAATGAAAAATGGATGAGCGATCTCCAAATTTAGCTAGCCGGGATTCAATTCCGGTCTGTAGCTTGCAAACCACAGAGCCACTACTAACTCAATTTATAGTTTCGCATTGTACGCGCTACCATAGTGCCATGTAATGAGCAGTTACAACAGTGTTCACGCTCTAAGAATTTCAAAGACAGAAAACAATTAACTGAAAACAAAGCCACAGCTTTAACGCCGTTGACCATATTATTAGCTGGCTGGGCCAAATCATCTTCCCGGTGACCAAGAAATATTGTTGGTTTATGTAATAAATATGTGTTGCTTGCAGCATAATGTTTTAACCCTTTCATGCACTACTCTGCCAAGTAGCATTAGCGCATATAGTAATGCGTTTTGCAAACTAAAGTATGTCCCATGGCGTATGTTTGCACGTGCGTTGTTATTCGGTCACTTCCTTAAGTAACCGAGCAAACAGTTCTGAGAAAGCTTGGTGGTTTGCGTACGTCGGCCTCACCAAAGCGGTCGGCATTCAATCCGTTTGTCAAACATTGCACGATACACAAACTATCTCTTGTGTTACAAGGTTAACATCTCGCAAAACAATAGTTACCGTCGGTGAATTTATTTCATACATACATTTCTTTATATGTCGAATTGCGACGCATAGTATAGACATACTAAGCGCGTTGGTTGGCGAATTGCCAACTACCGTGACAATGGAATATTATTTGAGAACAGAAAGACAAAAATGCTTATTTGCCACAAAATGCTGAAGCCTAGCTAAGTAATAAACATAATCACTTCAGGATATAAGTCACGAACGAATAGTGAAAATTGGTTTGGACCGTCGGCGTCGAACCTTTAGCTTGAACAAAACCCAAAGTAGTAAAAGGTACAACTAGGGCATCATATCATTGCTACGAAACGTTATTATCGGTTATCCCTCATCTCATAAACCTGCTGATTTGATACAAAAATTGCGTATTTTCACGAATTTTGTGCGCTAAAGGCCCAACAGTAACCGGGAATTCAGTTACGGCAATGCAGCTGTGTAATGACTGTTAATTTTGAGCCGCGTGTGTCAGATATTTGACCTGTGTAAAGTTAAATTTGTATATTTAACCGGAAACGTGTTGCTTAAAATGTAATGGGTCAAAATCTCAACAGCAAACTTCAGTCATCCGGAACAGTAGCGTAGTAATCCGGATGTATATTCTGTTGACACAATCCGTATGACATTTGACAGTCGCATAAAAGTTCTTTTAACATGACGCAGGCAAGGTAGTGGAAGAACTCTAGTTGTGCATGATGTTTGTATGTATCTAAAAACAATAAGGTTTAAACATAGCCTATTTGTTGCTTTTTGGGCCAGTTTTAGGGGTCGAAGTGAAATGCCTGCTGGATGTACCAAGCGTAAGCTTTAGCCTAGGTTTCACATCTTATAAAACTTCTAGACTAACCCTAGGCAAGAGCCTGTGGCGCTCCGGACTTCCGCACTAAGCGATCTTATTTCTAACAGTATAACTCCTGGCTCTTAAATTGTCATTTGCTCTTTCTAGGTTTTTCACGAAAAACTTAATTGTTTTAAAATGAATGTTTGTAACAACCTATGCTAAGGTACTGTATTAAATATAAGTTTGTACATTATCATGCTCATATTAAAATAAAAAATAAAAAAATATCTGATATATTGAAATTTGATTGTTAGTGCACGATTGTTTTTAGACAATAGTTGTGGGGCCATCCGGCAAATCCGGCGCTCCGATGGTAATATTCGTCGCGGTATGCGCAGTCACAAAAGCCAAACTTGTAACGTGTTGTACAAGTCCTCGTCGGAATCGACTGATCCGGTTCCGTAAGCGTCTCATAAGCATTACAATCGTTGTACCAACAATATGAATGATCGTGATGATACTTGATCCCAGCCAAAGACCCCATAAACCACCAACCATTGATAAATAATCAGTCCATCCGAGCGTTTGAACTTCTTCGAAAACTGTATACGCCGGACTGTTAAAAAACATATAAATAATAATATTATCATCGGTATAGTCGTTTACAATTTCCCAGTCGTCGACAGAATATTCCCATCGTTCACACTGCGGCAAGCATGCGCTGTAATGATCACCATTGTCAGAATTATCCGATGTCAATAACATTGCTTGTCGATCAGCAATTTGCCTTCGTAGAACGTTTGTTACAGTAGAATTCGGTAGAAACGCGCACTGGTTTTCGATTGCCGACGCGGTAGGACGTAATGGCCGATGACGATGATGATGATCAGGGTACTGTGAACGACTGTTATTTTTGACAAAATTTGCAACATTTGTCAAATCGTCATTGTTCTGATTAAGCTCATGAACACGCATAAGATGTAACATCGGCCATTCACAGTCGAGTATCGAGTTGAGTCGTCCAAGCCATTTTTCAACATCACAACGTGGTTGTGAGTATTGCTGAAATAGTTTAAGTCGACGTTGGGCGGCAGCGTGCGGTATACAATTACCACTTCGACGCATATCGACCACACGCCGTACGTTTAGGCTAACTTGGTTTCGTGATTTCGGTAGAATACCATAAATGACATTTTTCCATTGCTCGATTCCAAGCTGGAAACTAATGCCACCTGTTTCGTAGATATGAGGCGTTCGTTTGCGTTGTGGCTCCGGATCCGCCCATTGATTAATCCCAATCCAAATTAAATGATTCAGCGAGCGCCGAAGAGTAGCTGCAGCACTCCCAGGCGGACCCACTTGAGCAAGCACGTCTTCGATTGAAATTCCATAGCAAGGGCCGTGTTTTGGATTGAAAATTAGCCGAAATGCATTCGAACAACAGTTAAACTCGACTGTGTCATAGTAACATCCGCCAAATATTGTTGCACACGGTAGCATGTGACGCTCGGAGAACAAATACCGTAGCGCCGAATAGAAATCGCCTTTGAACCGATGATTAATACGTTGAATACCAATTTCGGCGTTTAATTCGGCAATCGAGGACAACAGTGGTTTAGTGCCATTATCAAATGGTACACCAGTTAGCGTGTAGTTAACTAAAATATCAAGGTCGGGTAAATATTTTATCAAACCGAGGACTTCTTCCATATCCAACGGATCATCGACATTAAACGAATAGTCAGGCTGAGAAAATTTATAACCACGCTCGGCATATTTTCGACGACGTGTTTTGAAATTATCAACTAAAAACGAGATATTAAGAAAAATTCCGTGGTGACTACACAGAGTAAAGTCGGGAAAAGCGAGTTCATGTGTTGTTTGATAGGAGATTTTGAAGTGTGTTGGTCGCTGGGTAGCATGATAGATGGTTATTGCCCTGAAAGAAAAACATATTTAGTGTGATTAGCTTTTAATTGTATTTTATAAAAAATACATTGTATTTTACTGTGCTTCGCTTAAAAGTAGATACTCAGCTATCAGTGAAGCACACAGTTCTAAACTAAATACTTACCGTCGCTATCAGGGACAACACTTTAGACTAATATTTATAGCCGTCATAAAGGGCAATGTAATTATTCCTAATTACCGTCACTGTCAGGGACACTTTTAACTTATATTTATAGACGTCATAAAGTGCAACGTAATTATTCTCAATTACCTTCGTTGTCTAGAATAACACTTTCGATTTATGTTTATAGCCGTCATGAAATGTAATGTAATTATTCCCAAGTAGTGTTGGTCCTGTAGTGCATTAAATAATTGGAATTTAGCATTAAACTATGCAATAATATAAACCATTCAAAGAAAAATCAAACAACCCCGCCCCCCCCCCTGTATAGTTATGATCGATAACTTATGTTGATGGAGATATGCTTTATGTAAATTTTCTTTTAGCTATTTTCTGGGTATATAATCTTTTGAACTTCTTCGTTTCTCACTTACGCTAACGTTATTACAGACAGATTGCGTTGTACTGTTTCTTGTAACGTTATTACATTTACGCTTACACTTACGCTAATGTAACGTTATCAAGTTTTTTCATAACGAAATGCCCAAACGTTCTCGTAAATCCAAGGAGCGACATTCTCGTTCTTCTGACTCCAGTTCGCTGGCTTCTTCTGCGTCGAACGTCAAAAGTTCTGATTTGCGTTTTAAATCTAACATTGAACATGTTCGTTTTTTGCGTACACTTGATAAGCGTATTAGATCCTGTATTACCATTACTACTGAATATAAAAGTCGCGGTTCTA
This sequence comes from Trileptium ribeirensis, assembly GCA_030248225.1. Taxonomy (NCBI): domain Eukaryota; kingdom Metazoa; phylum Nematoda; class Enoplea; order Enoplida; family Thoracostomopsidae; genus Trileptium; species Trileptium ribeirensis. The sequence continues at coordinate 17,457 of JASANE010021084.1, forward strand.
AAATGGGGAAGCTGCTTAAGCAACTTAACAAGTGTAAGAAAAGTATCAAGCGTCGGAGGAAGGATATTTTGCTTTCGGACACTTTAGGTTTTAAGGCCGCATCAGTGCTCTCGAAATCTCGCGCTCTTGGTTTTTCGGAAACGGAGAGTCTTGTGGTTGGCATGAAGGCGTGTCAGGCAACTCCGGGTACGTCGGAAATGTCTGAACCGTCGCGGCCCTTTCGTGGAGGCCGAGGTCTGGCGGGAGTCGGGCCTCGGCGCAGATTCTTCGGTCCTAATCGCCCAGCAACGTCCCGGGACATCTGCTTCTTGTGCGGCAGCTCGGGGCATTTTGTCTCCAGCTGTCCCAAAAACGCGCTCCCTCAACCCGTCACTTCCGGATAGTGTTTCGTGTCTCGTCAGAAATTTGGATTTGGTGCCAACATCGCAAAAGCTGCTTGAAGGTGAGCTATTTGTTTTGATTAATTTTCATCGGAGCCTCTGTTCTATTAATGGAGTTAAAGGTCGTCTTTGTACGCATTCAGATTTTTGGCGTGAATATGCTGATAACCCGTTGATTATCTCCACCGTGTCGTCTGGTTATGTTCTTCCGATTTTGGGATGTGTGCCCTATCTTAAACAATCCAATAATCAGTCTGCCCTACAAAACGTTTTGTTTGTTGAACAGGAAATTTCCTCTTTCCTCGAGAGAGGTATTGTTCATCGAGTTTCTGCTCAGTCTGCACGTTGTGTTAGCCCTTTGTCTGTAGCTCATAGCAGTAATAAACTTAGATTTATTCTTGACTGTTCAGTGCTTAACCATTATATAGCTCGGTTTAAGTTTAGTCTGGAGGGTGTCGAAAAAATTCTTTCTTACCTTCGTCCCGGTTGGGTCATGGCTAAACTTGACTTGAAAAGTGGTTATTTTCACGTGGATATTCATGATAAATTCCGCAAATATTTGGCGTTTTCCTGGGATTTTGGTCATGGGGATGAAACATTTGTTTTTACTGTTTTGCCTTTTGGCATATCATCGGCTCCATACATTTTCAACAAAATCATGCGCGTGTTTACTAAGAAGTGGCGTTCGGCTGGTTTATGCTGTCTATGGTTTTTTGATGATGCTTTGTTACTCGCTGATTCTGATGAAAATCTTCTAAAGTTTTTAGTCTTAGCTCTAAATGACTTGAAACGCGCTGGTTTTGTCGTTAATGTAGAAAAGTCTGTACTGCGGCCTGTGTCTAACATAGAATTTCTTGGTTTTGGTATTGACTCGGTTACCTATGAGGTGTATATACCTTCACGTAAAGTTATTTCGCTCTCCCGATTATGCCATTCGCTCTTAGTGCAAGCATCTGTATCGGCTAGAGAAGTTTTGCGCTTTGCCGGTTTAGTTATGTCATGCTCTTTGGTTTTTCAAAACACTGCGTTATTGCGTACTCGCCGGTTGTATATGTTTGTGGCATGTGCCCGCGATTGGGATTCGGGGCTGACGGTTTCTCCTTCTGTTAGGAGTGACCTTCTTTTTTGGCAAAAATTTTTCGACTGTTCGACATCTCGTAAAATTTCTACTCCTTTGCAGTTCGACTGTGTAGTTTCTTCAGATGCGAGTCACGTAGCAGGGGCTGCTGTTCTATCTACCGGTCGGGGACCGTGTAATATCAGTCATTATTCATTCAATCCATTCGAGGTAGCTCAATCGTCTACTTACAGAGAATTATTGGCTGCTGTAGAGGGTCTACGTGTTTTCCGCCAAGACTTGCAGGGCAAGTATGTTCTATGGCGGGTTGATTCACAGTCGGCGTTTTATATTTTACGGCGTGGGAGCATGAAACAACAGCTTCATAATTTGGCTCTGGAGTTTGATGTTTTGTCCCGGGAACATGATCTATCTATTCACGTTATGTGGATACCAAGGACTCTAAATTCTGTGGCAGATTTTTATTCCAAGTGGAAAGATACGGATGATTGGGGTATTTCTTTTTCCCTTTTTAAAGTATTATGTAATAGATTTGGACCTTTGTCCGTAGATTTATTCGCGTCGGCCAAGAATCATAAGTTACCCCGTTTTTTCTCTCGATTTCATTCTTATGGTACGGCTGGTATTAATGCCTTTAATTTTTCATGGCACAGAGAGAGGGCGTGGGCGGTACCACCACCGAAGCTTGTGCCTTCTGTTTTAGAAAAATTTATGCATGATGGTCATTACATGGTACTGATCGTTCCTTTCTGGCCCTCTGCCGTATATTTTCCGTTACTTGTTTCCCATTGCCATTTTGCACCTTTCGTTCGGCAGTGGTTTATCATTCGCCATGCCCAGCGTTTCATTATCCCTGGTTCTCGGACCACTGTTTTTGGGAATCCTGGCTACAGATTGTCATTGTTGGTCTGCATCTGTGAAAATTATTGAGTATTCCGGTTTTCTTTTTCGTCTTCTTTCCGTTACTTACATTCTATTATATCCAGCAACAGCTGGTTCTCACCGATTATAACAGGGATTATCCCGTAGTTATACGGAGGGATAATGTATAGTTATGATCGATAACTTATGTTGATGGAGATATGCTTTATGTAAATTTTCTTTTAGCTATTTTCTGGGTATATAATCTTTTGAACTTCTTCGTTTCTCACTTACGCTAACGTTATTACAGACAGATTGCGTTGTACTGTTTCTTGTAACGTTATCCCGCCCACCCACCCTTTATTTTAGGCCTCATATTGCAGTCCACTTGGTTTGTTCAATCTATGTCCGTTGCTGCGGGATTGCCGGAGCTTTCAATTTTGGCTGGAGCTATGATCAATTCAATTGCTGTGTCGTCGATCAAGGCTTACCTCTTGTACGCAAATCAATTTGCAAATTGGTTTTTTCCGGTGTTTCCGAACAAATCGCCGTTTCCTGTGAACGCGTTCGCTGCGGCTCTTTTTTTATGTCATAAGTTACAGCACATGGGCGCCTCGAATACTGTAAGTATCGTTGCGGCTGCATTATCTTGGGTAAACTCATTTCTTTGTGAAGGTGAGGATATTTTAAAAGATAAGTTATTTTTTAAATGTATTACTGGATTAAAGAAGGCCGTGGCTTGTCCAGTCCGGAAAAAGTCACCTTTTCTTCCGCAACATATTCAGCGTATTCTAGCTTTTCCCTGCCTACCTTCGGCGGATTTATCAGCTTTGCGCTTAGGCGTTTTAGTTTCTTTTGGTTACTTCGGTTTTCTTCGATTTAATGACATCCAAAATTTAAATTTTGGCAATGTTTTGGATTTGTCCTCTCATCTTCAGATTAATATTTTATCCAGTAAGACGGATCAACTCAGGGAGGGGAATTACATTGTTATTGCTGCCTCTGGTGGCTCTCCTTGTCCTGTACACATATTCAGACGTTATAGAGAGGCGATGGCTGCGCATTCTTCTACTCCCTTAAATGATGTACCTTTGTTGCAGACATTCCGTTTTTCTAAATCCCTCCAGTCCCTTTTACCTACAGGTAAGCGTTTGACCTATGACTGTGCAAATAAAATCGTTAAAAGTGCAGCAGGATCCATAGGTTTAGACACCTCTGCTTTTGCTACGCATAGTTTGCGTGCTGGTGGGGCTTCGTCTGCCGCTCGCAAAGGTTTATCCGAACGCTTAATTCAACTGCATGGTCGTTGGAAATCTGCTTCCAGTAAGGACATGTATATACAAGAGCCTCTTACCGCTCGCATTGCTTTCAGTCAAGCTTTGTTTTAAAACAATATGGCATCTATTTTATTTTTGTTTTGTTTCAGGTTTCGACGGTGTGATGTCGTAGCATTTTCAAAGGTTTTGATTGAAGGCCACATTTTTTCTTCCTTATTAATACTGTTATTTTTGTGGGAAGCAATCTGAATTCTGTCGATTTTTGAAATAAAAGCGTATTCTATTTACATTCTATTATATCCAGCAACAGCTGGTTCTCACCGATTATAACGGGGATTATCCCGTAGTTATACGGAGGGATAAGTAAAATTTTGCAATGTTGCACTAAATCAACACGGTGCTAACTTGCTAGATAGTAATATTGCGTTGTTTGTAATAACGAATTTTTGAAGCCTTGAGCGTCGATATTGTTTTCGGGCTTGGTCAGAGTATGAATTATCGGCATAAGCTGTATATTATATTATCAATATATGTCATACTGGACTAGTTTACAAACGCATGTGGTAGAGTCCTCTCGCTATTCAGCAATGACACATGGCAAGCATATCTGTCGTATATATCTCATATTTAAGCCTAAAATGAAAAAAAAAAAAATTAAAAAATATTAATAGTAATAAGGAAAAATAAAAGTGAAAAAACTGAAAGAGAATCACAGGCGCCCAGAAACCCCCTCCCAAAAAGTTCCCAAAAAGCTCCCCCCCCTTATGTTTGGATATCGGAAAACTAATGATTCCTTCAGTATTCTGCTTTAAGTAAAGCCTCCCGAGACACTTGTGCGATGTAGCTGTATTTGCGAAGTTGAATTGGTAATTAGTTTTGACCACACGTGCCTTGTGTGGACATAGTTTCATTTTTGTTTTCATTTCTTCATGAATATATTTAAATAATTGTACTGACAATGGCAGTTGCATTCGGCAGTGTGCTAATGTGAAAATGACACATGAAACTTGACAACTATACTAAGGTAATGGATGCTAACAAATTAGACAGTTTACGGTGCAAAATAACAAATTTTCTTTTCCAGGCTCGCAAAGCCTGTTATTTGCGTATATAATAATATTAATCATGCACTATCGAAAGTCATATGATCAGTAAAAATTCGGGTCGTATTATACATACCAACAATTGGATGATTTTGGTCTGAAAGGCAGCGATCTCTCTTGCTCCGTAAACGCTACATCTTGAATGGAGTAAGTAAGGATTTATCCTTGTAACATGTAGACTGGAAAAAAACTAAGATTCATAGATTATAGATTGTAATATGAGAAACTCATAATGGTTTTGGCCAACAATAATTATTAAACATTTGTTTATGCATGAGAGCAGCTTCTAACACTGATTGGTATTTAATTTATGCGTGACTAAACTTAAGGTGACCCCGCCAACCATCCTATTCTGTCATTACCGATATCAATTCGCAAACCCTTCTTACGGAGAACAGGCTTAATTTCATTCGGTTTTTCGCCGAAAATTGGCAAAATCAAATTCAAGTGCCAGAGAGTAGACCTTGTGCTCGAGCAAAATTTTCGCTTTCAGTTTGCAGAAATTCTGCTCCCTAATGTATTACCATTTAAATTTGGATTATACAGAGTTCGCGAACAAATTTAATGCAAAAGTGAGGTCACAATCAATCGATAAATTTTCGTTCTCAAATATTTGGGTAATTTTACTTCAATTTTCGCGAACACAAAATGGTTAAATTTCAATCGCGAGCCCTGTGTTCGCGAACAGTTTTACGCCGAATTTCAAAACGCCAAAAAGCGTTCCGTAACAAATTTTATCCAAAAATACAAAATAAGATGGCCGCCGGGGTCATTTTAAGATTACTCGCGCATTAGGATGCTCCTGTTTCGGCATCATTGATTTCATTTCACATTAGAAATCACTTTAATGACCGGAGTAAATGAGTTGGTGGTATCAATGCATGTAATGCTATATAACATGTTACTGTGTTTGGAAAGGGTTTGCATGAAATTAGCGCTGTTTTTTGTTTTATTTTTTAACTTAACTGAAGTCAATTTTAACGACAGTAGTTTATTCGCCTATCGAGGTACTTGGTACGTGAATAAGTAACAAACACAACTGTCGGAAGTTCTTAAACAACATATTCATTACTAATCAAGATTTTTTGAAAACTTGAACTTGTCAGAATTTGACCATTTAGGCCAAGCCCCATGGAGAGCGTCGGGAAATGTATACTGAGCATGATTTGGGTACTATTTTACGTAGCCTAATGTTTCATTTACAAGATAAGTTTCAGGAAAGAACTCCAGATTTTAGTGGACATAATTTTGCTGTGAACTGATTCGATGCAAAATAAAGGCAGAATTAATACTAGTACCGCACTTGTTTTCGAAAATTTTTGCACAAAAAACTTGAGTAAGCAATGGATCCTCGAAGGCGGCGTTAGAATCGATGATGGATCCAAAGATGTGAATGTTCGAAGAAGTCTCTGTAGCAGTTTTGTCGCTTATACCAAATTTGCTTAGGTTTGTAGTAATGAAATTGTGAAGACCGAGCCCAGCATGGTGGCGACCTGCAAAATTTTCCAGGAATTTTAGGATTTTTAGTCAGCAGAAATAGGCGTAATTATTAAATTTACGATATTTTATACACAGTAAGAATCGGTACTATAAGGTGTTGTCAAAATTTATTTTTCAACTTGCTGTGTTTTTATCGAAAACTGGTTATTTATAAGAAGCGCTCGGCATTTTTATAAATAGTGATCAAAATAATGTTTTAACCAAAAAACCTGTTGAGGATAGCTTTAGTTTCTATACATTTTGCCCAAGCAATAAACCTAGTTGCAGATACATCTGCTCCGATCCAATCTGTTTTGATCTGATTCGATTTATTTTCATATTGTGTCCAATTAGATCCTTTCCGATCTCATCCGATCCCAATTTTGTTCACATTGAATCCGTTTAAATTAAACGTCTATCGTATACTTGGCTATGTATTTGTGTGTGTGTATTTATATATTTATATATTTTTATTTCTATATGTGTGTCTATGTATTTCTTGGTACCGTATCTTCCGATTCTGAGCGGATAAAATTACGCATGCTCCGGCGGATCATATGTCACGTGAACAGTGTAATATACAGGTACAAATCGGCTCGGATCGAATTCGATAGGACGCGATGCAATATGAACACGTCCTAATTAGTATTCAGCTGAATCACATAAACTTGGCTGTATAGTCCGGAAAACATTATATCGGTGAAATCACAGTTAATGTTGTAAATTGTTGGTTTTATTGGTGCCTAGTGTTAAACCTACTTTAACCATGTTTAAGATCTGCTAAAAGCTTTGCCGTAAGCGAATGTTTTGTGCCACATTATTATTGTTTTCCGAAACTTTGGTTTCGAAATAAGCCTTAATCTACCGGCCCGATTACCCCTCTGAGACCACAGAGTGTCTGCATGTATGTTTATACAGCTTATAGTCTATTTAGTAAATCTTTAGCCCGTATGCGCGGTTTACTCAGTCCAGCTCGTACTAATATACATGTTAGTATTGTCAATACTTATTTACAATAATCTGCATTCTATCACATCACAACTGAATAAACTTCAGGAGCTGCCAAAAGTATATTTCATATATTTTTACCATCTGGTTCCTTTGCAATAAGAGCAGTAATAAGGCAATGCTCAACTAGTCTCAAAAGCGCAGTCGCATTAGCTCAATGCCAAGCTTACGTGTGTATAATGGCTAGTAGTAGCAGTAGCATTAGCAGCATCGACCAAACAATTCGGCGACGTGTTGATGTTGAATTAACCAAAATTGCGATCCCGTGTAGTCCGCTGTACTCCAACTCTTTTTGAAACAGTTTCTTTTGTGTAAGACGATCTAAAACATAACGTAGAATACCATTAATGAGGCCAAGTAAATAAATCATTCTAGCAAACTGAGATCACGATCAATATTTAAGCAAACGCGACATCACGATATTCCAATCCCACCATCAATTAAAGATATTAATTGTAATGGTATGACAAGCAAGACTTCATATGGCAAAGTTTTCAAATCTAAAATGTATGTTTACAAATCGAAATATTGTTTTTAACAAACCACAAATATTACCGGGCAAGAAATATATATGCCGCGCTAATGTGCAAAAAGGTTGAAGAAATCAAGTAAAAATAAGAGCAATTGCGCAGCGAAAGTCATCAGCTTCACCAGCTGCGTCCATATCGAGCTACGGATCGTGTCAAGTTTCCTGCTTTGCTGTCACAATGTGTCAAGCAGTGACTGAGCACTAATGTAATATCTAACGAAAGAGTGATCGTATGATGCTCAACTGCGAACCCGTGGTAAACTTTGCCATAGGCCTACTCTTACGGACTGAATTCGCCTTAGGCATGGTATTACGGACAACTTTATTTGATCAACATTGTGGAATGTAGACATCATGTACTAGGCGCAAATTTAACGTAATATCATGTAAAGATCTGCTTTTAAGGTGTACCTGCACCGCTATTCTACGTCTAAACAGTCCAAAATCAGCTTAACGAAATTTCTTACTGCATGTGTCAACTATTTTATGACAATGCTTTACATGGACAAAAATGTTGCATCAGTTGAAAAAATGGCTCAGTTAAGTATAAAAATCCAGAATTTGTTGCACAAAATCCACGCACATCATAAGCGTTGCTGGATTTAATTATATTGATTGGGTAAAAGTTTCTAATCGACTTAGTTAGGTAAATTTCTAAAATTCTTGTGATCGATACTGTTTCGTTCGTAGCAACTTGCACTGTGACCGTTTTGCTTTTATGTCAAGGCCGGACTGTGTTGAGCAGGGGCGGTTTTGGTTTTGGTCGAGGTGGTTATAATTGTTTGGTCTCATATGGTCTAGTGGTCAAAATGTGGTATTACATGCCTTCTGTTAGACCGCTTGATGTCGATGCTGGATAAAAATTCTTTTTATTGCTGTAAAAATTAAGGCATGTTATTTTTATCTCGGATTGAAAGCAACTGTTTGGGTAATGCAATAAATCGAAAAATAGACAAACACAAACAACGAACACTGGTTTGTGGTCTCACAGGTTGTTCATGTATACGCTGTGATCACTAAAATCCATGCGGTAATTCTTCTAGAGATAATATTATCTCTTATTGCGTTCAGGCAAAGTTGATGTTTATTGTTTGTTGGATTGCTTTGTTTAGACCATTCGTTGTTCGAAAAAAGTGAGCAAAAAAGTTGAAAAATTTTAAAAGAACATTTATAATCATAGTACTTGGCTGAATTTATTTCGGTTTTTATGTGTACCAGTATAGAACGATATAAAATTAAAGTAATGGTATTTACTATAAAAAATAATACTTAAGTACAATTAAAGCAATGCAACGTTAACACAACGGTATTAGCGCAGCATTAAGTTTATGTAATAGTGCCAAATCTCTTACTTCGTTTTAAATATCCATCGGGTTCCAACATTTCAGCGGCTGTCGCACAACTAGCCGGAAACGGTGTACTCGACGAATGTGACATTGTTCTTGCCCCACAATTATTGCCAACACATTGATTATACAATTGGACATCGAGTATGCGTCGTTCAATTCGATTTAAACGTCCATTCAAGTCGTTAATAATCCAGGACTGCTTTTCAATTAGTTTCGCCTGTTCATCGTCACAATTATTGCACTTTAAACAACAACTTCGAACAACGATAGAAGGATTTGTCGTTTGTTTTTTGGAACCGAATGAAGAAAAACGACGGAAATTATTGCGGTTTGATTTATTGCAATAATCGGTGGATTTGGCTGAATCTTGGCTAAAAGAACCATCGGCTAAGCATCGGATCTCTCCATTATCATTGAAATCACGAGCTTGGTTAATGGAATTAGTACAACTCTGGCTGTTGTAAACTACGCAGCTGTCTAAAGATTTTGTTGTGAATCCGTTAGCGACTGCGTTGTTCTTCATTTTTGCAATGCAATGATCGACAATTGGTTATGATTTAGGATAAAAAATTTGTTAATAGACTTTTAAAAATCTAAATAAGTCCTTTGATCATAGGACATACTATGATTTTAAAACGATATGCACAAGTTTTAACCATACGTGCTCGATGTTCGACGTCCAAGGCGAAATAGCGGGTGCTTCCATGGGAGCCCTTCCCGTCACAAGGGTCATACTGCATACCGGAAAAATCCCGGCGACCCGGAGAGGTATCCGAGTCTCAGGGGATAACATCGCTCTGCCTGCATATGCATGTATTGTTGTAACCATTTAATTCCAGGACTAATTTGTGCATCACGCAATTGTTGGGTAACTAAACTAGCGCCAACTGCTCTGCCAGTGCATTAGCAATCTTTCTAACTGTACGAAAAACAGCACCCGTAGAAATATATACACCGCATTTTGGCACATGATAAAGCAGACATATTCGTGAAAACGTAGAATGCGTGTGGGTCCCAAAATTATATTTGTTATTTCAGTATCATCTTGTTACGGAAGCAATCGTCACAAATCTGTCTGGGGCATCGTCATATAGCTCGCCAATCAGAAATTTATACATTGCATATATTTGCTGCCAGCACTAGCCAAACGTAACTCATATATGTGTAGTTGTACTTGGCACACAGCTAAGTCTTTGAAAGAAAACTGTATCTAAGTTTGTAGCTGTTGGTGACGGCGGAGCCGGATCCCGTAATCTATTCCCAACTCCGCTGGTTCTTTGTTTGCGAAATTATTTGAAAATTTACGAATTCATGCGACTGCCATAACTCATTAACTTCCAACGGCTAGATATTATTTAGAAAAATTATTTTTGATTCGATGTACCGTTGCCTCGTGTTGTATCGCCTAGTTGTGATCAAAGTTCGATGCCCACGTCTTTACCTTCTTTAGGCACAAAAACTAATTTTGGGGGAATTTTGTGTTAAACTATAAAAGTTTCGTCATAATTATATAGGTAACGTCAGCAAGGTTTTATATCAATACTTTTTTAGTTTTTTTTCCAATTTTGACTTTTATTACTTTCCAAGCATGATTACTATCTCTCCGATAGAGATGCTTTCTCAACAGCGTGGGGCCTTAGTGTACGAAATAGTTTTAAAAATTGCCAATTATTGTGACTGCCATAACTCATTAACAGCCATATAGATTTTGGAAAACTTTTTTTAATTTAATGCAGCGTTGCCTATTATTGTGCCCTATAGCTGTGGGTCAAAAAACGATGTCCTTTTTTACTTTCTTTAGGTCAAAGAACTAATTTTTGGAGCATTTTCTATTACATTATAAAAGTTTCGTCATGATTACATAGCTAACGACAGCAAGGTTTATATTAATATCATTTTAGTTTTTTTCAACTTTGCCGGGCATTGCGTTCCAGAGATGATCCTCAACGTTAAGTTGGGATCAGGCCGATAGAGGTGCTTTTGTATTATATATTTCAACCACAAGGAATCTGTTATTATAATGTATCATTGTACCACAAAAAACCACAAAAGCTTGACGGCAGAGTGTGGTAATTCTTTTAAATGTTCAGCAATATGTTCACCAGTACGTTCCCTGCTTCAACGTGCGTAGTAAAGTTTTGTTTTAATAAAGTTCTTGAAGTGTTCTAAATTTTGAAACTGTAATGATGAATATATATGAACAATGGAGCGAATTGGACACGCAAACTTATTACTGCATTATATCGCGCAACATATTTTATAAGAGCTTTTAAGAGCCGAGCCGAGCGAGCCTGATGTTTTGTCTTAAGAGCCGAGCCGAGCCGAGCCTGGGTTTGAAGAAGAAGGAGCCGAGCCCGAGCGAGCCGGCAATGGTAGAGAGCCGATCCGAGCCGAGCCTGATGCCGCTGCTGAAGGGCCGAGCCGAGCCGAGCCTCGAAATTGAGGCTCTTTCTCACCTCTATTTGCTGGATCCAAAGTTATGTTTTATAATGACAGACTTTAGTGTATATATACTGGTATACTCATACAAGCTTGAGTAAACAAAGAAATACCGCTAGCATTCATATATTTTAAGATTATTATACATGTTCTTTATAGATTTGTTTAAATATTGCAATGAAATTAAATGTATAATCTCTTTCTGCAACCAAGTAAACTAAACGGTAGTAAGTCAGAAAATGGCATATCACATTCTTTTTCGACAACGATCGACTACAATGTCTCGTTAAGAGAATTATCGTACGTACTTAAGTTGGTGACATGAAGCTAAATGCGTAACATCTTTCTGCAACTAGGTAAACTAAACGTTAAGTCAGAAAACAGGATCTCACGGTGTTCTTTGATAACAAGTGACTATCATGACTTTAAGGAAATTATCGCGTGTACTTAAATTGGTGAGATAATATGTTCTCCCGATACCTCTAAAATAGGAAACCAAATGTATAACCTCTTTCTGCAACTAGGTAAACTAAACGCTGGTAAGTCAGAAAACAGGATCTCTCACTGTTCTTAGATAACAAGCGATTGCCATGCCTCCTTAAGAAGATTATCGTGTGTACTTAAATTGGTGAGGGCAACATGTTCTCACCATGCTAGTAAAATACCAACATAAATGTGAAATATCTTTCCGCAACTAGGTAAACTAAACAGTAATAAGTCAACAAACAGGATCTCACTGTGTTCTTACATAACAAACGACTACCACGCCTCGTTAATAAAATTATTGTGTGCACTTAAATTGGTGACGGCAACCTGTTCTCACTACACTGATAAAATTCGAAATTAGATTTGTAACATTAATAAGTTGGTCAAACATAATGTCAAGTTAGCACTAGGTAGACTAAAGATTAATAAGTCAGACAATAGCATATCACATTGCTCTTCGCTGGCAAGCGACTATTATGCCTCGTTAATAAAATTATCGTATGTACTTAAATTGGCGAGGGCAACTTGTTCTCAACATACTCCTAAAATATGAACCTAAATGTGTAACATCTTTCTGCAACGAGGTAAACTAAACGTTATGCCGCGTACACGTTATAATGTCCCCAACGTTTGGAACTTATGTACACCACACAGTGTCAGGTACACTGTTGATAACAGGGTGTCCTAGACACCCCATGTTTTTAATAAATTTTTTAGATGACAGCTAGCAAAGGGTATTGCCACTTCTCAACAGTGTCAAGCACACCGTGTCTTCTTGCAGCTTTATTGACAGTGTGCTGCATTATTTCATCAAAGTTCATATCACCTAGATACAAATATCGAGAATTTAAAAAAACTACACAGGACTGTTTACCAATACACCGCATTACCTACAGACGGTGTCCGTTATAGTTAATTCGCGCCAACTTGGCAGCTAAGGGTGTGTGCGACACTGTCAAGTAAAAATGTAGTAGCTAGGGGTGTGGTACACCATCGGCAATTGATTTACAGTATGGGTGTCACCCTGACTGTCTATACGGTAGGTTCGCGACTACAGGTTGGGGCAAAAGTTCCAAACAGCGGGTACATTATAACGTGAACGCCGCATTAAACTGTTAGAAAACAGGATTTCACGGTGTTCTTTGATAACAAGCGACTATCATGACTCGTTAAGAAAATTATCGCGTGTACTTAAATTGGTGAGGGAACATGTTCTCCCAATACCCCTAAAATATGAAACCAAAGGTATAACATCTTTCCGCAACTAAGTAAAATAAATGCTAGTAAGTCAGAAAATGTCATATCACATTGTTCTTCGACAACACGTTATTACCATGCCTCGTTAAGATAGTTATCGTGTGTACTTAAATTGGTGAGAACAACCTGTTTTCACTACATTTGTAAAAACGATAATAGATGTGTAACATCTTTTTGCAACTAGGTAAACTAAACGTTAATCTGTTATAAAATAGGATCTCACGGTGTTTTTTGATAACAAGCGACTATCATGACTCGTTAACAAAATTATCGATTGTACATGAATTGGCGATGGAACCTGTTCTCACCATGCCCCTAATATATGGAATTAAATGTATAACCCCTTTCTGAAACTAGGTAAACTAAACGCTACTAAGTCAGAAAACAGCATATCACATTGTTCTTCGATAACAAGCGACTATCATGCTTTGTTGATAAAATTATCGTATGTACCTATTGGTGAGGGCAACCTGTGGTCACCATACTCCTAAAATATGAAATTAACTGTGTAATATCTTTCTGTAAATAGGTAAACTAGACGCGAATAAGTCAAAAAACGGCATATCACATTGTTCTTTGATAGCAAGCGACTACCATGCCTCGTTGAGAAAATTATCATGTGTACATTAATTGGTGAGGGCAACCTGTTCTCACGATGCTCTTAAAATATGCATCTAAATTTGTAACATCTTTCTGCAACTAGGTAAGCCAAACTGTAATAAGTCAGAAAACGGCGTTTCACATTGTTCTTCGATAACAAGCGATTGCCATGCCTCGTCGAGAAAATTATTGCGTGTACTTTAATTCATCAGGGCAAAATGTTCTCACCATACTCCTGAAATATGCCACTAAATCTAAACATCTTTCTGCAACTAGGTAAATCAAACGTTAATAAGTCGGAAAACGGCATATCACATTGTTCTTCGATAACAAGCGCCTATCATGCTTTGTTGATAAAATTATCGTGTGTACCTATAGGTCAGGGCAACCTGTTCTCTCCATACTCCTAAAACGCGAAACTAAACGTGCAATATCTTCCGCAACTAGGTAAACTAAACGCAAATAAGTCAGAAAAAGAGATCTCACAGTGTTCTTAGATAACAAGCGACTACCATGCTTCACTAAGAAAATTATCGTTTGAATTTAAATAGGCGAGGGCCACCTGTTCTCGTCATACTCCTAAAAATGAAACTAAATGTGTAATATCTTTCTGCAACTAGGTAAACTAAACTTTAATAAGTCAGAAAACGGGATCTCACATTGTTCTTATATAACAAGCGACTATCAAGCCTCAATAAGAAAATTATAGTTTGTACTTAAATAGGTCAGGCAACCTGTTCTCTTCATACTCCTAAAAATGAAACTAAACGTGTAATATCTTCCGCAACTAGATAAACTAAACGGTAATAAGCCAGGAAAAGAGATCTCACAGTGTTCTTATATCACAAGCGACTACCAAGCCTCAATAAGAAAATTTCGTGTGTACCTAAATTGGTGAGGGCAACTGGAGGTCACCATACTCCTAAAATATGAAATTAACTGTGTAACATCTTTCTGCAACTAGGTAAACAAAACGCCATTAAGTTAGAAAACGGTATATCACATTTTTCTTCGATAATAGATGATTGTCATACCTCGTTGAGAAATTTATCATGTGTACTTAAACTTGTGAGCGCAACCTGCTCTCACGTTACTTCTAAAATATAAAATTAACTGTGTAACATCTTTCTGCAACTAGGTAAGCTAGAAGCCAATAAGTCAGAAAACGGCATATGACATTGTTTTTCGATAACATGCGATTGTCATGCCTCGTTTAGAAAATTATCATGTGTACTTAAACCGGTGAGGACAACCTGTTCTCACCATACTTGTAAAATATGAAGTTAACGTGTAACATCTTTCTGCAACTAGGTAAACTAGACGACTATAAGTCAGAAAATGACATATTACATTGTTCTTCGATAACAAGCGACTACCATGCCTCGTTGAGAAAATTATCATGTGTACATAAATTGGTGAGGACAACCTGTTCTCACCATGCTCCTAAAATATGCAACTAAATTTGTAACATCTTTCTACAACTAGGTAAGCCAAACGGTAATAAGTCATACAACGGCATTTCACATTGTTCTTCGATAACAAACGATTGCCATGCCTCGTCAAGAAAGTTATTGCGTATACTTCAATCGATCAGGGCAAAATGTTCTCACCATACTCCTGAAATATGCAGCTAAATGTGTAACATCTTTCTGCAACAAGGTAAACTAAAGCCTAATAAGGCAGAAAACGGCATATCACAATGTTCTTCTATAAAAAGCGACTACCACACCTCAATATGAAAATTATCATTTGTACTTAAATAGGTGAGGGCAACATGTTTCCTCCATACTCCTAAAATATGAAAATAAATGTGTAATCTCTTTCTGTAACTAGGTAAACTAAACGCAATTAAGTCAGAAATCGGTATATCACGTTGCATACATAGCTTTAAACGCGTAACTGCGTGTTATTGTGTGATATAATGTTCAAATACATTTCCTGTAGTGGCCTTTTTCGTGAAGGCATTTATATATAATCTTGCATACATAAGGTTTAAACGTGCAACCGCGTGTTATAGTGTGATATAATGTTCAAATATATTTTCTGTAGATGCATTTTTCGTGAAGACATTTGTATATCACGTTGCATACATAAGGTGCTGCACTTGGGTGCTGATATTATCACGTGCTATATCGCTGACCAACTTTCGAAAGATACAATGGCTTACATATTTTAGGGGCGTTAGATAAAATTTTTTGAAAACACATTTATATACAAGTTAACGTCGTCCGCAAATATATAACAAGACACACCATTTATATTGCTAACAATATTAACATAAAATGAAAACATAGTTGGAACAAGTACGCTGCCTTGCGGTACTCCTGTAATATAGAAAATATTTAGAAAAATTTCCGTTCTATTCAACTTTTAATTTTGGATTACTGAAAAGACTTAACTGGGCCTAAATATCATAAACAGCCTTAACTGACGGATGTGTAAGGTGCTTTAAACAGTCAAAAGAACATAATAATATGGGTTTACGAAACAAGAAGATAGCAAATTAATAATTACAAAGTTGATATACGTGCTTAGGTTTTAAATAAAGAGGTACTAAAGTTTTCAGCCAATGGGTATACTTCAAAGTGGAGTTATTTTTCAAACATACGTCGTTCAGTATGAGTAGTATCAATACGGGTGTGATTAAGATGGCATGGTTCTGCACGTACATAAATAAGTTTTGTTAATCCTTGCAAACTACTCGAATTTATCTTGTATACATAGTCGTCAGAAATGAAATCATTGCAAAATGATGAAAAAATTAATGCTTGTCGCACAGTTATTACGCAAGATATACAAATAGTAAATATTGATAACTATATTGATTCAATAGTTACATTTGTCTTGGTGCACCATCCTATGCTTGGTCTGGCACATTTTATATCATAGACGTTGCATTGCTTTTCACTGTCCTGTGTCTACATATCCTACAAAGTTACTCCGCATTTTACGTTCATTAATACAGTTGGAAAAGGTAAATATGAATGGCTTTCTACGTACGCTTTGTTGCAAAATCCATAGCATATATTAATTTGCTACTTCAGATTTTAGTGCTCTCAACGGTTTTCTTTCGAAAGATCAACATGCGATGATCCGTGCCAGAATAATACTTTATTAAAACATACTTATTACAAACGGTATATCTTTAAGCTCTTTAGCTTATATTGTCTCAGAATAATTGCTGAAATCCAAAGGGTGTCTCAAATTCTTGATATACCAAACCTCGGTTGTACAAAAGAAATCCTGTCATGAAGTTTCTAAGCAAGGAGTTTGAGCATTGTTTTCTTTGTTTTTGGAGAATGTCATGTTCCTGATTTATACTGTTTCAAACAGATGAAAGCCTTAGATAAATACCGCATATGAAAAAAGTTCTCAGAAAATAGGAGAACCACCTCCCAACAATATATCTCAAGAAGGCTCAGCTGTACTGCGTGCAACATGCTAAATTATGATGACTGAACGGCATCTTCTGTCGTTTCGCCAATCTTACTACCGAATGCGAAAATATAAATTAAATCATACTAAGACTAATCTAAATTGATTACTTCTTAAATTTTTAATTTCGCGATGAAATTTTACAGCATCAAATTGCGTAGTAGAATCTGCGTTTAGTTTAGCATTTCGAGTGGAACCCGGCTTTTCAAAGGCGACCGGACGACACATATACGGTATACGATCCTGTATACGGAAGCATATATTTTAAATGTGAGGTATATCCACTAATATTTAGCTGGAGAAATGATGCTAGCGGTTCCATATATGCCATTTTTGGCATGATCTATGATGCCAGCATATTGCAAATGTTGAAGACAATGTTAAAACCTGACAGCTGTGACAATAACACGCTCAATTTCACAAACGTAAAATAAACACAAATCTCATCTTGAGTCTTGAATTATGCGCTATCGAGTAATGACAGCTGACGGCGCTTTTAAAATTATAATGCAGCAATACTGGCAGATATCCATATCTAATAAAAAATGGATGTAGCAACTGAC
Source organism: Trileptium ribeirensis (assembly GCA_030248225.1). Lineage (NCBI taxonomy): Eukaryota > Metazoa > Nematoda > Enoplea > Enoplida > Thoracostomopsidae > Trileptium > Trileptium ribeirensis. The sequence continues at coordinate 35,301 of JASANE010021084.1, forward strand.
TGGTGGCAAATATAAGTATTTCGAAGAGGACGAACCAGCACATTCTCAGATTATTGCTTGCACATAAAAAGTCTCACTGGCCTAACGTAATTTTGGTCAATTTCAGTTGGCAATAGCGAATCTCAATAGATAAAGATTTAAGTTGATAAGAAGCCATATAAGTACTCATTACCCATGAGAGCAATCACACAGCCTGGCTGTTATGTATATATGGTGTTGGATAATGCGGGTTGCGATACTTATTTGGTAAACTTCACACATTATTTACTAACCCGCTTTCCTGAAACCGGACGGATTGATCTACTGTTGGTTCTCAGAAGTTTAGTTGGAAAACATGCATCATAATTCGCTACTTCAGAATTTGCATGTAAAGATATGTGACTGTCACAGCATTAATCTTGATACATTTGGAAATATTAACGACAAATACCTCAACAACAACAACATAGTTTTTATTACCGGTCAAGCCAACATTTTATTACATAGAACTGTTATGCATTGTCCATACGCTGTCCATGTTTCTGAGATATAGACCAGGTGAAAGACCTCAAAATATTATATAGCAATTTGCAAAGAACAATGAAAGAAATTGAAAGTGCTGGGGGACACTAATGCTGCATATATAGGAAATGATCTAGCAGTGCAATGCGATAACCGGAACGCTGCAGTCTGTACTAAAGTAGGAAAAACCCTGTTATGTCCAATGTGCAAACATGCAAAACTGGCCGCATTTTGTTTGAAAAAATACTACCCCAAACTTTAGATTTCCGACACAACATAGATCCAAAATTTGAACTTGTACTATCATGGATGAGTATTTATTTGTTTTTATTCTGAAGTATATTATTACCGTTGTGTCAGTCAGTATATGACAAAGCTCCGACATACACCGATTATCTTTATATACGTTAGTATTTGACAGGACTCAAGCAGATTTGAAAGCGGGGCAGCAAACTCAAACCTGCCTTGCCCGGCCCCAGTAGATATCTGTTCCCTGCCGCCGCGAAATTCACCCGACGCGGCTCCGTAGTAAGCAGATACAAAACTGTATTCACCTGGAATTTGGAATGCTGGTATTTTGGTGCGGAACCTTCCACAGCTTCAATTGTTTTGGGCTTAGTAGTCTTGCACCTCGTTACGTTAATGTGACTTTATTGAACTTCCGCTTGGCCAACACATTATCCTCTATGTTATCGAAACCGTAGTGCTCAACCTCACGCTGACCGCGCACTAGCCGCGGTGCTTTTAAATACGGTTCAACCAGCCCAATTTTCATTTCTGGTCTCAGGTAATAATATAAACGTAGTTGTCTCTAATTGTAGGCTTCAAATTTAATGCATTTTACTGAAAATATTATAAAATTATAGAAATTTTAAAATTGATGTTTTCAAAGAATTCAAAATTATAGTCCGTTCTTGAAAACTAACGAATGCTGCAAACAACATCTAGCGACATTCTGCCTTGATTTTAATATGAAGTCGGTTAATTTATTGAGAAATATGTTGAAAGTTAACGATATAATTTTTATTAAGGTGTTTATGTCTAATATTTCGGAATTTATCTTTGCACACATTTGAAAGTTGTTCCATATAAGAGATTTAACGAATTATAATTTAATCATACATGCTCATAGGGGAGAAGGGATTATCTCCCCCTGAGGCTCCGACTCCCCTCGGTGCATAGCCGATCTCCCCGCTGAGAGGTAGCCTGATACCTCCTGAGGCTTCGCACCTTCCACTCTCCTTCCCCAGAACGAAAGCGCTGTCAGGTTTTGACAAAAATAGTCAAAAATTGGTGGAAACTGCCAAAAATTGGGCAAAATTAGCAGTAATTTGGTGAAAATTGGCAAAATCGTTGCAAAAAATTCCTAAATCGAGAGAAACTTTTGACCTATTTTTGGTCCCAGAATATTTCAACGATTTATTGAACGACTTAACGATCTCTTCCCCTCGCTCCCGCGACGACCTCCACCCCGAAGCAGCCGCTACCACTCCAATAGCCGGGACTTCGGAGCTCGCCAATGTATGAATTTAATTTTCCAACTTTGTCTTACTTAAATCACAGATTTTAGAAATATAATCTTGCATTTCATATATACGCATTCTGTTTATAAGTTATGTTAGGTCAATTCTACCAAATAATCCGATAAATGTATGCTCTATGCGCTTTTGTTTTGTATAATCGCAATAAGAGGAATTCATTTCCGAAATTTCAAACGTGATGTTATCATGTGACCCCAAGCATTGGCACATAAAACGGAGGTCATTCCTTCTCCAATATTTAACAAAAATTCAGAAAAGGTATGGAGTACTACCGGCAGTGGGTTCGCTTATGTACATTTTTGTAGTCCAACAGCCATATTTGATTCTCTTCAAACCACATAAACTTGATGGTTTTCTCAATTTATGCTCTGTAAGGTTTATAAGGTTAAGCTTAAAACTGGCTTTACAATGAATCGGAAAAGTCTGAACGATTTCGTTACGAATCCGCACTACCGCATGTGAATAAGTGTACTATGTTTAAATATATGCACATCTATATCAGCAATGCACCCACACACAAAGTGATCATAATATTAAACGAAATTTTAAGTCGGGAAGAAAAAATACTTGGCTATATATTTATATTATATGCCATTATTACTAAAATAACCTAATATACTAATATAATCGCTCATGCGAATTATGTCAGATTTCTCGGCAAAACAAACGTATATATTTTATGGAACTTGACAATTATTATAATTTAAATTAGTGGTCTAGTTATGCGAACACAATATTTTTTAATTTGGACTGATACCAACGAGTCTGTTAAACATTTAACTGTGCGGCATATACCACTGTTGTGTATTTTCTGACTAATGGATTCTACCATCTCAGTGTTAACAGCGAATTATAGTTCATCTATTCCAAGATTATGTGATGAATTTTCTAGATAAATTTAGGCCCGGTTTAGTATGGTCTATATAGTTTATGTTTTTGTGCTATTTTATGTATTGTGTAACAGGACCGTTCCGGCCCATTACGGGTGTTTTGTTGGATTTTGGGCGCTAGAACCACCTCAATACATCCCAAATTGAACAGTACCACGTTATATCGATTTTGCGACAGTATCTCAGCGTTTTCACGTAAAGGCTTGTGTAAATGCGATGTATAACCGAAAATAGAGTGCATGGCGCAATGGTTTGTTAGCAGTACTATACCGCTTATTAACCTTTGCTTATTAACATTTATCGCTCATTTTGTTTATCATAACCCATTGCTTTGATATGTCCTTATAACTTTTGCCATTGCATGTATTATTTTAATATGTATATTGTGTCGGGCTTTTATTTGGAACTTACTGGACTTAATTGCGTGGTATGAGTTGAAGGTGTAACCTGGTAGGAGTTTGGTTCGGAGCAATTAAAAATCAACTTGCAATGTGCTAATTGTGAACTGAGAATTAGGCTTTGCTGTAGATTCGGAGAATGCATCCGGGACTCGACCACCCACCCTCATAGCTTGGTAGTCTCAAAATTATGACCGTCCGGGAATAGGAGGCCATAGATTACTCAAGTGGGACCATTGGCCCGATAGTAATCAGAACCAAAAGTATCAATTTTACTTGGGCTAAATAATGCATGGAGCCATGGTCACGAATAATACATATAGCCATAGTCACGAAAACAAAGAACAACTAAAAGCTTAAACTAGTGGAAACCAGGGGTACGGTAGCTTCCGATTATTCGGAAATGACGGTCGCCGGGCCTGTTTGTCGGCCGTAGCCGCTTACAGGTTCAGATTTCCAGCAACCGCCCCGAGTACTTTTTGATAGGGCGTTTTACAGGCTTTCTGATAAGGATAAAATACCTCAAATCGCACGCGGATCTAACCTTAACATTAAGGAGCAAAACACGTCAGAATTGAGCCAACAATGTTACTTACGCTAAGTTTGGTTGTTGGTAGGGGCTTGGCATAAGGCGTATTTATATATGTAGGTATATAGCTGATCTCAACGCCCCTCTGCGTCTTTTCTGGCCCCATCGGCCGAATCTCCTAATTTGTGTCTCCTGTGTCAACCCCAATTTCCGAAATCTCCACGTCTGGTCAGTGGTTCCAGCCGATTTTGTGGCGTCTTACTCGTGCGAACAAGGCCACCCCCGATGGAACCAGCTATTTAAGGTGCGTAGCCCACCCATTTGGACATCTAACGAGCTCAAGCGGGTCTCGATCCGTCCAGCCATCATGCTGGTATACGAGTTGCCTCTCTGTTTTGCGACCATTAAATAGTGTACTACAAAATTGACATAAATTCCTGTCGGTTTTGCACCATTCCCATACCCGATTCCGTTGAGTAACGATATACGGCGGATCTCCGCCCGACTTGCCGCTAGCCTGCCACAACCGGCAAAGTGCCCCTAGTTTGGAGCACTAACTAAGGGTGGGTACAAAATACTTGAAATATATTCCCAACTCCAAGGTGGGCAAATCTCCTGTCATTGCGTTCATCACGTCAAGACCTCTCCAAAAATACCCGGCGGGCCTTCGTCCTTTCACCCGTTAACCTGGAACGGCCGCCTAAAGCACACCCGCCGCTACCTAAACTCTCTCTATTGACACCTTTTTAACATTCCCTCACATGTTGCCCGTGGGACTGGGGTATCGCCCCTCATTCGACTAGCCTGGTCGTGGCGAGCCCGATGCCCGGCGGGCGTCGTTCTGCCCAGCCGTTAGGGCGGGAGAACCCGCCAAAGCCCCTATACTAATGTACGTAGATTGACCCGAGTGGGTCTGGCTCCAATACTGCGTCTACCCTCCTCGTGTTTGGTGTCATTCGACCCCGTTTTTCGTTCTGAGAGCGACTACGACCCCAACTCTCTGGAATTCCTCTGGGAACCCGCTCCGCCACTCCTTGCTGTGTCTCTCTCTTCCTCGCTCTTTTCTCGCTCTCTTTCCTTGTTATTGTTTTGTTTTCTCTCTTTCTTACTTTTTCCTCAACTGACCTGTCAGTCGTTGTTGGCATTTGCTGTGTCGTCAACGTCCGCCGTGTCCTCGCTGACCTGACGACCACCAACGAAAATCAAAGCGAGGACACGAAGAAAAAATATAATAAATATATATTTATGCATTTATATACACATAAAATATTTTGGAAGAGTTTTATAAGTACGTAACATATACATATATAAATATGGACATAGAACCGGGGTGGAAAAGGGGGTAGGTTTGGGGACCGATAGCGGCCCCGGGAGGCTCCACAGAGGGTTACCGCCCGTCCAACGCTCCCAGGGTGTGTGCCACGTCCCCGACCGAAGTTGGGGTCCTGCCCGGTGACCCGCGTGCCCCCCTGGGTCGCTGTAAAGATGAGATTGTAAGCTAGAAATCACGAAAAAGGCGATTTTGCCCGACGTTCCGAGATGTCCTCATGCTTGAGGGTCATGATTCGTGTCGAGATGAAGCCGCGTTTGCTGGGAGGCGTCCAGAAATATCAAGGACAATGGAAAAGAGGGATAAATGGATGGTGGTGACTGGGATGATACATGAGCTGGATATGACGTACCAGCTCGCCTGATCGTTAAATTAATAGCACCCTTCAAAGATTACGCAGGTGATTAGTGACTATCTCTTGCGATTCTGCTCTAATTTTTGTTGTAATTGCACTCGGCGTTGCGTAGCTGATTTTGATGAGGAGGAAACAGTCGAGCAATCCAGAAGAGAAAATAGATATAATTACTGACCCGAACTAGAGGAGTTGCGGAAGTTACGTGCTGATAGTTGACTTGGGATGTGACAGCTTAAATGGTGTTAAATGTTTTATTGATTAATGCTGGGAATCCAATTTAAGAGACATCCGGCGCTAATGGGCAGATCAAAACGGTACATGTGCATGAAGTGAAGGCTCGAGAGTTCGCGTTTTCAGAACAGATTGGGATTGAGATCGCAGATGTTTGACCTTCGACTATTTGGAGGGTTCAAAGTCGATTGCGGCGATTCCACTTTGAAGCCGACTCTCCCAAATGAACGTCGATGGTTTACGGTAATGCTGACTTCCGGAAAATTGTAAATTTTCCGACTGGATCCCAAGACCGACTCGGAAAACCACGACCCGAATTAAGTCGCCCGTGATTGGGGGCCAAAACAAAAACACATGGAAAGACCGACAAAATTTTCGAAGTTGGGTGTGACGCTCGGAAAATCCGAATCAGTTTGACTTCGACTGCGCGGAGTTCGGGCGCTTTTACAGACCGGCTCCGATGCTCTTCGTTTTTGTTAGTCTAACAGTTGGTTCGCAACGGACCTCGATTTAGGCTGTTTGTCGTTCTACCGCTTTTGGATTTCGACGGTCATTGGGAAGGACATGGTGCCAGCGTTCAAAGACTTAGCAAGGTTGGTCTTGGCTTGTAACACGTGAATTCATGGAGGTTTAAACGTTGGATACTTGACCCCTAAGTTATGATCAGCTTGACAGCAGCCAGTTGACACTTCCCTTGGGCCCAATCTTCTCTACGCTCGCTTGGTCACCTCTTTCCTTCTAGAACTATGGCAACGTAAACTAGGTTCTGGAAATTTTAGAGAAATCCTGCTCGAGTTCCGTTCGTGCGATTGCTTTGAATGAATAGTTGACGTCATTCTGGTTCCCCGCGGTCTTAGGTAGAATTCAAATCACTCTGCGGGGTACAATATATCCACGTTGTACATGACCTCTTAAACTGAGTTAGGTTGGAAGAACTTTCTCTGAGCCGACCGCGGTTGAATTTTTCTAGAACCGTTGCGGACAAATCAGGCAAAAGTGGTGTTTCTTTTCTCTTTTCTTGGTTCGATATTTGCGGATTTGCTTCTAGGAATTGCAGCTTCGTGGAATATTCAGCGCTCAAGCCGCTCTTGAAGCCGGATGAATTTGAGCCGTAGAGCGAAAGACTGGTGCTCGCACGAGTTCTTACAGCGTTCTTGGGACGTGCAAAACTTTACTGTGCTTCCACTGAGTTAAGTGAATTTTGAAGCTAACGGAAGGATTGATTTTTAGGAACAGAACTACTTGGGCCTAAGGAATGATGGCCTTTACTTGAATTTTTGGCTTGCGTTTTGTGTGTTTCTTCTTGACTTCTTCGTTATTTTCGTATGGTCTTCTTTACACGACATCACGATATTTGCATATTCTCATGTATACATATAGGATCGACCTCGGTATTTTTCTTGCTTTATCTCATGCGATTCTATGTGATTTAGCGGTACAATCTAGACGAGAGCATTGGTTTATGGCGGACTTCTTTCTAGCGAATAACGGCGCTAACCGATGGACAAAATCTTGGCGCCCAAGCCCCTGACCATGGCATATGGGGTTACACAGTATTCGACTGTCAGAACTACGAATTTCAAGTCACTGGTAGCCAGGCTATATGGGATGGTCACACTTACGCGGAGTGTGCTAACATGAAATTGCCCCACCCTGCCCAAAGTATTATATTTTGGTAACTCCGTGATGTGCTATAATAAGGATCATCGGTCATACATTATCGGTCAGCCGCCAGTATAGTCGTTGCCAATAGGGCAGAACAGTTCGAGAAAGCTCGATAGGAACGTTAGGCAAATTTATAGGATTAGGAATGTACGCCGGACTGATTCACCGTTTATCTGACCATCTTAGTTAGGCTGTGCACTCAATTCGATGTCCGCTAGCATGCCTTTATTTGTATCGTGTTGGACTCTATAGTCGTAATTGTATACCGATCGGTACTGTAGTTGAGCTGATAAATCTAACCATACCTTGATCGGTATCATGATTTACTGTTTATTGTCAAATTACGATTTGTACCTTATTTGACTGCGTCAGCATCTTCATGCATTGATTTGTATTATCCTTGACGTTCTCATCATAATCATGTATTGACCTGTACAGTGTCAGAAGTATAGCAATCCATGCGTAGCGCTCAAATATTTCGTGTTTTCCCGTAGCTGTGTTTGTCCAATGAAAGGGTATAATCGCGGTTTTTGGAGTCTATTTTGTCCGACCTGCACCCCATCTCCTGTCTGAACTAATTGACACCCACCGTGCCTTACTGAAAAGGCAGTCTTCCCCCGTATGTTACTCGAATATGATAACGCCGCGCGTTACAGTGAGCGAACTCCGAAGCACATCGAGTCCCATCCTCCGACCTATAGCTGACCAAATCATCGCTAAAACTGGACGTCGCGGGGATGTTTGTTACTTGGTCCGATCTTTCACAAGATCGAACTCGCTTACGTCACCCCTCCACCCCAGTCGAATAGGCCACGGAAATGTTCTTTCATCTGTAACACAGCCGGCGATGGTTGATACATGCTTGCATATTGATGTCCTCGTTTAGCCTATATTATAGCTATTATACCTGAATAAAATCTGGAAAAGCAACTACTGTGTTCCGTGTTGTTCATCCTAGCAGCGTGATATGTTTGTTCCGAACTGCCCATGTGGGCCGGCCAATCCTGCGCGCAGTGGCCTGTGAACGAGAATGTCCCAGGCTCCGACATGTAGGGTTCGCCATTAATATTGAAGTAGTAATCGAGGGAGTGCGAGCGGAGTCTATGAAGCCCTCCGTTCCGTAGAAAACCCTCGCGAAAACGCCATGCGTAAATTATAACAGGAATTTACTAAGAAGACTTTATTCTTTCAAACGAAAACATTCACAGTCATGAAATTACCGACCAGCGCGACCGACGTTAAACCACTAGGGAATTGTCGGAACCCTGTGGGGGCCACATAGGGTATAAATAGCTGAAGTGTTCGACCATCACTTAATCGAGTTAAACCCCAATATTTACATTACAATCTTATTTTACTTTAAACTAAGACCGACAAAACAACTTCCGTTTGACATTAAGATATGGAATATTGGTTTGGCATTATGGTCTGTGAGCAGATTTCGATGTCAATCTCCCTGGGGGACCTTCGAAATCATACCGAATACTAGACACGTACGCAACCAATCGGACGGGGTCCGAACACATCTCGTGAGGCGCGCCTGCGTCTTGCTAAGCTCCATAGCTTCTTGGGTCTGACCAAGAAAAGTGTCAAAATTGTAAAACTTAGGGTCCACCCTTGAGGTTATGATAGCCGGGGTCGTATGGGCATGGTGTTAGGAAGTTGCGCCATGCAGCTGCGTACCCTTATTACACTATACACACAATTTCCTTTTTCTTCCAAAAGTAATATAACCAAGACAATATGCTGTCCATAATCCCTAGTATTTGTTAAACATCTGATATTTATCACTGAACGACATTAGTTATAACATGGATTATGCTCAAGCCGCACTATGTTTGGCCACCATATTGTGATCGATGATAATACGTCTGCAGTAGTACGTGTTCTACAAACTTCTAAGTAGGAACAGCATCAGGCACCAGAAATCTTCTCATTAAAATCAGTTTTTAGAATTGATACACTTACTCATACAGTGTTTATTATTGTTCAATCCTAATATTTGGCACCAAACATACGGAATATGTATCGAGAGATACTCTAGTTGAGCTTTGTCTACAAGTTGTGGAGGTTGGTTCTAAAATTTAGATTCTATGCGTTCTCATTGGAATTTAGGTGCATAATATATAAAATAGAAACTATAAACTACAACAAGACACCCAGATTAGTTGCAATAGGAAACCTCATGGGTAAATTTCGAATATAATAAAATTCGGGTCATATTGTCCCAACACTTACCTTTATTGTATTAATTTTAAAGTTCTGATTTTTCGACACATGGCTGATGATTTGTACACAAGTGTTCGCCATCGTTGCAATGGGCGGAGAAAAAGATTTATTAAAGACATTTAACCCACAAAACTACTTTTACAACTAAACGACAGCACCGTTTATCATCCAGCTGTTCTAAACAAAAAGCCAAACTTTTAAATCACGCTGCTTCACGTTGAAACACGGCTATTTGTTGACTAAATAAGAAATATTGTGTTCAAAATAAGAAATATTTTGTTGAAGCTTTAAGACCCAATGAAAGTTTTTTTGATTAAATTAGCTTTTAAATAGTGCAGCTAAGGACTTGATATACTGGTCAAATTTTATCATCCTCTGAATGTTAAATTGCCAAAGTTATCGCAGCTACACTTGGTGCAGGCATTACCTAATAACTTATGCGGTATATGGGGTTGCTTACAATTTATTGTAGCCTTCCGCGTTGGTTCTAGAATTTTTGTACATATACAAGTCTATTTAATATCTACTGTATGAATCCAGGAGCGTTTTCAAAGCATTTTCACGTAAACAGACAATGTATTTTTTTTCATTTTTTAATAATTTACTTAAACGTTAAATTTTCCTGTTGTAAAGTACCAGCTTCCGTCGCATGGGCGGAAATCCCAACTACCCTCGCAAAAGTAAAATAATGCGTATAAACTAAGCAATTTTGGGGCTAACATCGTGACATACCCGGTATTCTCATTAACACAACTGGGTATATTTATGCCAATGTTTTTGGTTCAGAGGAATCTATAAAATCTTCCACTCTGTCTTTCAGACTATTCTTACCAAAATACTTACATCTCGTTCCTTTCTGGTTTCTTGAGAACTACTTTCATTTGGATTGTGGTTACTATTTGATCGACAGCTATCTTCTGCTAGCACAAAGGCTGTTCGCTGGTAACTGTTTTAATGCTTCTAAATATCATACATATTTGTCGATATTAGCAGATTACTGCCTAATGATTGAGTGGTAAGCTTGGATTATAATGGGATAAAAATAATGTCAAAATACGCACAATAATTTCAAGATTATACGGATATTGAGTATCATGTGCTCGAAAAAGTTAGCAGCAAGCGACTTTCAATCTCTTGATTACTTTAGTTTAATTATGAATATGTTACCGCTGGAATAATTGACAAAAAATATGATCTTAGTTCCTGGGGGTTAACTTATTAGTGATTTTCGTTAATTAATAACATATGACATGTTAGTACTTGACACCACGTCGGTTTCTATTTCCATACAGACTCTATGTCATTGAAACAGGCTCAGTATGTGAAAAAACTTAAAAAGACATAATTCTCGAATCTTTAACTAAATCTTCAACTTTAGAGTTAACTGTATTCTGCAGCCAAATTATTACAGTTTGAGGGCATGGTTTTAACGATGTATATTAATTTATTGATGAATCATGTTTAAAGGCACTAAAAGTATCTAAAACTTTAAGATAACATGAGCATAAATTTAATATCAGCTCTGGACTAAACGATAAATGATTACGTGTCACCAGAAAAGAATTCAAATTCGCTGAAATTTTGAGCTTACTGTGCCACAAAACCGGAATATTGGGTACGTCGAAAAAATATTAAAAATGACACTAGACAAAGTCCCTAAGATTCTCGTGATATCATAAATTAGATATTTCTTTTAAGCCTGTAATTTCATGCTAGTAATACCGCAAATCTTGAATCGAACTGTTATTTGATTTCAATTTTTAATAATAATACAACAGTTCTCGTCCATTAAAGGAAGCTGGTATACGATGGTCAAATATACGATCACGTACACGCGGAACCAAAGTATCATAGCACTACGGTTAATCCATTCCACAGATATTCTTGTAGCAAATAATATTATAAAGTTTACATAATATAAAATGGCCAAAAAAGAATATTTAACAATAGAAATAAGACGAGGTAAATACGAAGCGGCAGCAATTGAAAAATTCGAACTACCATAGCACGAGTAAAACGTAGCTATGCCAACGTTCTTGATTATAATACTTCTATATCTATTTAAGTATGTTTTTTTACAAAAATACCAAAATCTAGTTTTTGAAGGGATTTGAAATACCACGACCATTTGCATTGTAAAAATTACTTTTTGATCAAATGCAAATACTTTTTGATCTTCAGCAGCCACAAAAATATTTCCATGGTAACTATATTTCTAACTAGCACATATATTTCTCAAGATATCGTCTAATGATGTAGTGATAAGTTTGGGTTGAACACAATAATGTCAAAATTATACGGATGGTGATGGTGTCAGTCATGGACTCAAAAAATTAGCAGCAAGCAAATTAGAACCTACTGATTACTTTAGTTTACTTATATGCGTAATTTTTAGCAGGAATAATCGATGAAAATATAATGTTCGCAGCTGGGACTTAACGTAAGACTGATTTACGCAAAAAATAGCAAGTGACAGGTGTGCACGCCACAATGTATGTTTCTGTTTATGACCTTGAGACTGGTTTAAGTATGACAAAAATATTAAAAAACCTTGCTTTTGGAATCTCTGACTAAAGCTCGAAGTTCAGGGTTAAACAATGTTCTGCAGCGAAATTATTACAGTTTGAAGACACGGTTTTGCCGATGTATATTAATTTATTGATGGATTTTAGTGAAAAGGCACTAGAAGTATCAAATAACTAAGCAACGTGAATATAAACTTAGTATCAGCTATAGGGTAGACGATATGTATGTCACCGGAAAGGAGCTCAACTCCGATGAAATGTTGAATTAAATTTGCTATAAAACTAGAATACTCGGTCCACTTGAAGAAACATTAAAAATTACACTAGAAAAGGCACTCAGTATTCCATGATATCAAAAATAGAGATTTCACCTTGCCTACAGTTTCTTACAAGTGATACCGAAAATTCTGAATCGAACTATTAACAGATTTCAATTTTAACGATGATTTAACTGTTCGTTTTCATGAACGGAAGCTCATGCAATCAAGTGTATCATAATGTAAGCGCAGAACCTCAGTGGCATTGCAAAAAATGTCACTTGAGTAAAGTTGTTTAGTCTGTTCCACAAATATTCTTGTTGCAAGTTATAACGTTTATATAACGTGAAAAAGAAAAAAGATGATTTAACATTTGAAATAAGCAAGGTGTAGATTTACAAATTCGCATCGAGCAAGCTAGAACACATCAAGAGAAACAGTTTGAAACCGATCCGATAATCCGTTGCTGAGTTATGACGATTAATAGCTGCATCATGAATTATTTACACTAGCTATGTGATCTTAATTAAACGATACACGGCCCTACTACTTATGGTAGTTGGGCATAAGCAGTCCTGTTTCATGATTTCTGTTCTAGTGATCAACAACGGCTATAGCTCTTGAACGGAACGGAATATATCCCTATTTTTTATCATTAATTACGTGCAACGTCTGACATATTATGATAAAAGCATGTATTTCGATTTTCCTGTCCACGAACGGACTAAAAATCTGCTTCGAGCATCTGTGTTACCTCCTTACAATAAGGTAACTGCTAAAGCTATGAGACAAAAATTTCTACAAGATATTTGAAATAGTCTTTCGACAGCCCTAATATCTGCCGAATAGCACTTGATAAGAACAAAACAACTACACAAAATGTGTGTTCTTGGGTTGTATGCCAAACCATCGGTTTTCTGAGAATATCGTCGAAAGTTTGGCATAACTAAAATATTGTATTCACTTTTGTGACACTGTTTTCAGCTTTTACTTCACTGCTCACAATACGTCGTGCAAGGTGAGAAATGTGTTAACAAATATAAGTCGCCCAAATAGGTTCCCCTTAATCCGGATATGTATATATTTGATAATTTTTGCCGGCCTATATTTTTGTCTCGAGCGATGTCGTCGAATCGCCCTTCAAAAATGGCGACAGCCTGGGATGTGACGGTTGATGTAAATGCCACTACGTCGTTCGCAATTTAAATGCTTTTGATAATTTTTTCTTAAAACATGAAATCAGAACAGATTGTGTAGAATATATCGATAAATAATGCTATATCTAAGTGGTATACAAACAAAGAATATACAAACAAACTGTTTATATAAAGTTAGATATACAAAGTTGGTTCAAAGACACTATGTATAAATCCTTGAACATTCACAAAATGTTGCGCCAGCAGGTGAATGGTTCGACGATAGGCCAAAAGACTGAAGGTCCCTGCTTCAATCCCTAACATTACTATTCCGTTTTTCAAGTTTTACTGTCATATGTTTTCGATGGGTTTCTAGGTGATTCGCAGACAATTGAATTGCACTCTTGTGGGGCAAGGATTTTTTCAAAGAGTTTTGCCATATCCAACTAATAGACAGGAAGACTGGTATCAGCCATAAACCGAAATATGTTGCTGTGACCCGTTTCTTTTATGAAAAGACACTCAAAATGTGTTCTAAAATTTTCAAACATTCTAAACTTTGCTACAGCCGAGCTTGTGTTCACTGTTTTCATTTAAAGGTTCACAGCGTTGGAATAGTTGTTTCTATTTGGCACAAGTTTGGATTGGGCATGTTTTACTTTTGTGACAGCCGTATAATGTTGAATTCCTCTTAGTCTCCGATTTGGCTGTGAAATATGGATTAAAATATTTATGATCCACAGTAAGACTACATATTACTATTACAGTCATCCTCTGTTGCTTTGGTGTGACTATTCTGATATGTATTGAGGTGCATCTATGAATGATTCCGATTTTACCAGCTATCCGTAGCACTGGATCTAAACATTACCTGCGCTTTGTACTGACTAGCAAACATTTAAAATCAACAGTACTGTACCCAACGGCTTTCGCGTACCGTTTTAGTTTTGTGTATTAGAACGGTAGAACTAAAGCTACTTGCCTAAAACCATATTCTTGTTTGTAGTTCAGATGTTGTTCGTATTCGTATGTTTACTTCTATCAGTTTATAAAATAAAACAAAATTAATATGGAGCTGTAAAGCCCACAGCATGGTCGCAACGAGTCGAGGAGGAGCAACTAAATAGAATGGCCACAATTTGATAATAGATCAGATAAATAAGTAAAGATTTATTGGCCTCTGTCGTGTTGTGAAGCAATAAATATCCTCTTTGGACACAAAATATATTTTCTGTTTTATAAGTTGTATTTGCCAAACGTTTTATTAAAAATATAGGACTCAACACAGAATTGATGAACCTAACCATAATATGAATGTACGTCGTTTGGAATTCTTAGGATATGAAACTATAACTTAATTCAGCAATATTTTGTTGTTCAATTGAGCCTATGCACATTATAATGCGATTAGCTACGACGGTTAGACAGATGTCAGTAATAGATGCATAACCTAGTCATGCTGTCTAAAAGTATGGATGTAAGAATATAGCAGATTCGGATTTTAATCATCATTCAAATTATTTTTAGTCAAGGCGTCATGCCTTCCTATTGTTTATGTGATAGTCAGATGTGTGTCTGTACACTGTCTCTGACTGACGAATCTGCTCTTACTCGTTTACCGCAGTAAAATGTGAAAGTGATAGAAATGTAGGTTATATTACTTTCTGGCAAATAGCTGGTATAATACAGCGTCACAGATAGTTGTGTGCAGTCAATGCACATTGTTGCAAAATATTTAAAAAAGCTGCTAAAGAAACTGTATAACTTTTATGAAAACTGCAACGGAAACTGTGTCGCTTTTCGAAAAATTGCTCCAGACACTATGTCTCTTTTAGACAGTCCGCTAGAGAAGCTGTTTTACTTTTATAAAAACTGTTACAGAAACTGTGTCGCATTCAGGAAAACTGCTCACAGGAACTGTGTCACCTTTAGAAAAACTGCGACAGAAACTGTATCATTTTTAGAAAACCTGCTACAAAACTGTGTCACTTCTAGAAAAAACTGCGACAGGAACTGTGTCGCTTTTAGAAAAACAGCTGTAGAAAATTTGACGGTTGGAAAAACAGCTACACAGCATGTTTTGTAGACTTGAGAGTTGTTGTGGTTCAGCATGACGATGACGTGGAAGTGTTAATCATGCCAGCGCTATAACTTTGTTAACAACCGATTAATCTTGACATACTTACCATCGTTGGATAGAACCACTGCATTTAGTATTCCTAAAAAGGTGTTATATAATTGTTAACATTTTTTCACAAATCACTCATTTCGAGCAAAATTATGGGGTCTTTCTTAGAAGACCCCCGCCTGTCATAACTTTTGAAGGATCGAAGATACAGAGCTGATTTTTGTACCAATCGAAGCAAAAGTTTTTTTACTTTTGAGGCCCCAATGGTCCCCTTCCTCTGAACCGCCTCGTCCAGCCGAGTCGATTGGTACCAAAATCAACTCTGTATCTTTCGACCGTTCAAAAGTTATTACTGGCGAGGGTCTTCTAAGATTGACCCAAATTAAGATATTACAGGTATTTTTATCTATTCATATCCTTTTTACTTCAGTGGGTAAATACGACGTACGCAGAATTGCTTTTGACGAATTTAACAGCCCTAAAACATATATATACGTTGTTAGCTTTTCCATACAGATTTATTTGAACGGAAAAAATTAACAATTTACAGCTGTAAAAATTGCTAATTTTAAATAAATGGAAAGTCACAAAGGGGAAATTACATTCGATCATGGGCTAAGAAATTCGGAGTTTATGTATTTACCTATATCTATTTATTATTTATTATAAATCTTATTAATCGATATGTAATGTTTATTTGTGTTTTACTACAAAATTAATGAAGAATAAATTAATTTTATTGTGACGAGCACGTTAATCCAATTTTCGATTTCTTGTTAACGCAAATGACAGAAAAGGAAGGTTCGTAGGCGGCTACTTTAAACCTTTCACTTTGAAAATGCAAAAAATATGACTTATTTCAATTTTAGATAATTCAAAGTTCTACAATCGGCTCTAAAATTCTTGGCAGTAACTACAGGTTTTTGATAATATAGTTTTACACATTATTCGATTTGGAGCATCTAAACAGAATGAATTGTTTGCTACATGATACATTTAGGCAATTCATACCAAAGTTGGGTTTCAGAGATTACTTCCCCCCGAGGCATGAGACCCCCACTACCCCGTGGTCCCATTGAACCCCCTGAGGGTACCACTTTACCATCCACTCAACGCACCGGTCCCCCTACTTTTGTAAAAATTGGCAAAAATTGGAGTAAAATGTCAAAAAGGAAGGATCCTCGAAAGAGGAAGTTGTCAACTTTTTTAGCACCTAAAAATTTCCCAAAGCTTAGAAGTCAACAATTTTCTGAAATTTCTGAAAATTAGTTGCTATTCAGTTGCTTAACTGCGACGTTCTATGGTAGTATTGTCAAGGCGAATTTTTGCACGATTAAGTTTTTGATTTTGACTAAAGAACAACCAAGTAGTAAGCGCATAAAGTGTAATTACGCATAAATGATACGAGATATTGATGTGTACCTCGTGGGATGCCCGAAATACAAAATTCTGCAAAATATATCGGCCAATATATCTAGTTTTTACAAGGTCGGTAGATTTTTCGGAATGGGAATCATCGCAGACACTACAAAATAGTATGCTCTCAAGTTCACTTTTGAGTGCAGGAGCTGGTGTCAAGATAGCTAGATAAGCTTTGTCACATTCATAAAAGTGGTTCGATTTATGTGGAAGTCTAAATGTGGTACTGTTTGTGTAGCAGTTTTTCTAAAAGTAAACAGTTTCTGTAACAGTTTTTCTAAAAGCGACACTGTTTCTGCAGCAGGTTTTCTAAAAGTAACATAGTTTCAGTAGCAGCTTTTTGAAAAAATTTTGCCACAATAGGCAGTGACTGCCGACAACTCTATTTAAACGCTGCATACCTGTGACACTAGTCTTATCCACGAATAAGACACATTTTGGACATATATACATAATAATTACAAACAGAATAGATTTAATTTTCACTGTCACAGTTCAAGAGAATCTCCATGTCTCGTACAGGTAAAATTCAAGACTTTTATGACAGTATTGTTTATTAATGGGAAAATATGATACATAATAATAATAGCTATTTTTTGTTGTAATTTGATAAAAAAACGCTATAAGATATATTTTATTTTTAATCTCTGTAAATCTAACATTGTATTTATTGTGGCAGATATAAGTGCTAGCGATACCCACAGTTAATACCGAGACGAAGAATTTAGCGTCAAGGAAGTGGCTGTGTGGATACAAAATTTCTCTGTTTATGTGAACAGTATCATTTAGATTTTATATCATTAACGAGAACATGCGACTAAATATGTCACGCAAACTGATCAAATCATTCTGCCTGTGTTGAGTCACTCAGCAAGCTTTCGTGAGACAAAATGACAACCTAGCCAAGCTACACTATGAGTAGGCCGTCAAACTGAACCTTTGTTTTACAAACACGGCGTTTGTCAAAGCTGTTCCTGCCGCTAACGCGCGTACCCGGTTCTGAATTAAACGTCCTTTCAGGTGAAGTACATACATGTTTTGTTTGCGTGAAATACATGGTTCCCGCTAACAATTTTCTTATCTTTTCGAAATAGATTATATTTGATGGCTCAATAATAAAAGAGCCTCTGCTGTAATGTTTATCACAATTTCACCGTCCAACTTAATTCCATGGGTATTTACACACCACGATCCAGAAAACTAAGTATCCAGACATTTATAACCATCAATCTCATGGGCGTGCAGCCTTAACGTGATATATATATTGTCACCGCGCCAATATGTGTTTTGTCGGCCTGCAGGTAATTATTAGTTTTGTAATATGCAGTTACAATCTATCCCGAAAACCATACCTAGGCGAGGTCCGAAGTCCCATGGGGATACCGGATGATGCTAGGGGTGGCAGGTGGTTCATCAATAGGTGGAGAGGCCGTCAGGTAGAAATAAGTTTTCCTAATTTTTTGGAAGTCTTTTTTTAATTTTTGCCAATTTCCCCCAAGTTTATCAATTTGCCCCTTTTTTACCAATTTCTCAAAATTTTTGATAATTTCGCTTAAGTTTTGGTAATTTCCAAAATTTTTCCGGATTTATGCTAAAATTTTGCGCGGGCCTTCGGCGCATGGGGTGTCCATCCATTATCTGGGGATTATTATGTTACCACACTGGGGCGTCGATGACGTCTTGATGGAGGGTGACGCTTATATAAATCCACGTATATAGGTATATTTTGCTGTAGGCAAATATTTAACCAACATTGATTTCTGCTACTATAAACCAGTGCATTTACATGCGCTTTCAGCAAATTTTTATTAATTGATCGTGCTGTCCTGTGCAAAACATATTAAGTAATTTCTATATTTATATATGTAGAGATGTTGATTTTTCGTAACGGCTTGGGCCATGACCCACAATACATAATCTACTGGGATAAAGAATAAATCAGCATGGCTCATAATGTATCTCACTGCAAACTTGTCTTTGTCCACCTAAGACTTTTCGGATACTGTGTTTCCCTCGATTTCAACAAAGCCTCTGCAGACGTGGCTGTGTAAGCTGAGAAAATAGTCGTTGGCGGGTCTATTTCCTTGTTCGATATCGTTTAACTTATAGCAAAATCTCTGCCAAAACTCATCAAGCCAGCGTTTTTGTTGGAATAGGAAGAAATTTAATAACGGACTCCTATTTGCGTCTCAACTACCTAACATATATTTCATTTTAATGACCACCAATAGCAAAAAGTGCTGGATGTAGTGGTTTAGGAAATGTTGACCTGACTTTCAAAAAACTAGAGATGGTACTTTGCAATCTATTCGACAAATATTAGTAATTCCAACATTGCCAAGATTGATAACTATTTTTAGTCGCTATATCATTGTGTGCGAGCAACAGAAGTGTGTTGCCTTAGGAAAGCTTATCAATAGTGTTTATACGTATCTTCTGAGCTTCCGCATTTGTCTATTACATAATTTTTAGTAGAAGTGTTAACAATAAGACAATATTCAAATCGATGAAACAAAATACAGTACGAATGACTATACTGTGTAAGACTGCAAGCAATACGATGACAGACTTACTACTCACGCTTTTTCAACTTAAACAAATTCCAGGAATGTTTAACAATATTATCTGGTTGATAAAAGCATGCAATTATAAAATCGTTATGACGCTCTATGAATAGATATCTCCTGTTAGAAGCGAGCAATACATGAACACAGGGACGTAGCCAGAAACTTCTCCACGGGGGGGCACTGGGTTTCCTAGGGGGGGCACAGAGTAAAATCTAAAGGCGCGCATAAACGCAAGCATATTCGTAAGTGTGCTTTATGCTCAATTCCGTATACTCACTAGATGCATATCCGACCAATCAAGTTGAGATGCCTAATGAATACAGGAATGACGTTTCTAAACTTTGCAGTATCGTAATGTCAGATTCCGTGTCTATGTCTATTTGGTAGGGAAACTAGTCATGAATGGCAGCTAGTCATATGAAACAATCAAAATAAACTATACATACCTATGCTTCGCTTGAACCGTTGTGTTTCCTGCCAAGTGTCTTGGTTCACGACTATGGCTGGTTTTGGACTATGGCTGTTAAGATGTTTTCTACATTCGGGTAGTAGCTTCAATTGTGCATGCGGCACAGCATCGACAAGTCATTTGCGAAATTTAGTAACCATCGTTTGTTGCAATAGTTACAGAAAACGGAAATTTCATTTTTGAAATTAATATCTGAATGGACCTATGGTAATACATCCAACTGCATAAGGCATAAAATAATCCCAAGTGGTAACGTCTGCCAGGTATAATCAACGAAGTTATGCCAAAAATTAAAAAATTCGCGCGCACCGAAGTGACAAACGCAAATTTTGGACCAAATGTATAAATATCAGAACTGTTTTCTTTCTGTTTCTTGGGAATATTGGCACCGATTTAGATAATATATATATTCACAAAGGTTGTAAGCCTTGGAGCAGATATCTGCTATATACTAGTCACTTACCGCTAAGAATATATAAATATTGTTTGTAATTTTTGCTCCAAAACTACTGAAATATTTTAGTGTGTGTTTTTCAAGAGCTATCTCGCAGAGCTTTAAAGTTAAACAGAATATAATATCGTACCTGAAACCAAACGTACCTTTCTCTCCGCGAGGTGCCCGGGGCACTAACTACGTCAATAAAATTGTCCATTTCATATCAAATATAAAAATATATAAGTTTACAAAGTTATTATAATGTTATGCAAAAAACATATCTATCGTAAGAAACATCGCAAACATATATCGCAAAAAACAAGTATAGCAACATATGTACAAAAATGGGCGTGTTACACGTAGAATCAATAATATATATATATATATATAATGTAATGGACAACAATGTAAAGGTTGTTGTGCCATTTGCTGAAGGTTTTAATTCATCTGAGCTGAATTCCGATTCTGGTTTACTCGGCGTGGTATACATCTGATTTTTGCTTAATAGTAACATTGATTGAGCTTTTTAAGGTCCATTTTACAATAGTCCATCCCGTCCTCCGATCGATCCCATACCCATTGGCTGTCCTCCCGTTGTCAAGCTCCATGGGGGGGCACGGATGGTCGCACGGGGGGGCACGGCCCCCCCATGCCCCCCCTTGGCTACGCCCCTGCATGAACATCCTTGAAAACAAATTTCATGTCTGTAAAAGATAGAGAAACGAATTTAAAGTTTTGTATAGCTGTTATTACATATATATGTATGTATGTATATATACTAATATGTTTTGTTCAAACAGCACAAAGGAATAGAAGAAAGTAATGTGTTCCCATATGTTAAAACTGAAAATTGCATAACGAACTACACGAATTGTCTGAAATTCATTAACACACCACACATTCATATTTTCTCCTACACTCGAAATTTTATGCCAAGTATTTAGAAAATATGCTATGTATTACCATAACTATACCAAACATCTTGCAGTCCTTAGTCTATGCTAATTATTAAGCGTTAAATTATGCTATTTTAGCATAACTATTTATAATAATGTTGCAGCATAATTATGCTAAATGAAGACCTAGAAGAATGGCTAGTTAGCAAGTAATGACAACCTTCCAAAAGACCTGCTGTTTGTTGTAAGCATTGTCAAATTTGCTTAGTAATAATTATATAAGTATTCTTAGTAAATAATTTTATGCGTCACTAATATAAGTGTTTCGCTTATGCCAAAGCATAGTAATTTTTTATATTACTGTGTCAAAAAGTAAGAGAATATCCAAACTGAATACTACGTTTAAGTGACAGGCGATGTACTTTTCCAATTTCAGCGACACAAATATAACATGAAAGTAAAAGTTATTGCCTTAATCTGTTTCAAATGAATTCTTAAGTATGTTCCCGTCGCATAAGTGCATATATTTCGATGCAATCTAAGCATTAGTCCGCACTGACTTTGTCTGCCTATTTTGCAGTCAAGTGAGCCAATAGAATTGTTGAACCTATCTACACCACAATAAACCACATATTAAGATTTCTTGGTTATTACTTGCGATTGTCTGATGTTTTGCAGAAATGAAGCAACATTGTTTATTCTAACAGATTTGGGATGAAAATTGAATTATCTAATTTTGGGTGCTAACTATAGATTCTTCTGCCTAGAATTGGTAGAAGAAAATATAGTTGATAGAGAAAATAAGATATTTCGTACTCGAGCTTTTTATAGCATTATCATAAAATAAATGTATATAATACGATTTTCGGATTCCAAAACCTAAAAACTCTTGCAGTTGTACGAGACAATGTTGTCAACATGGCTTAGTGAATGTCATATGTAGACAACGTAGCGAAGAAAAATAATATAGGTTAAAGAATAGTGCTGTATTTTTAGATAACACGTAAAGCAAAACAAGGAACGGAAAACAAAAAGCAACTGCTAATTGGAGTATGACAAATGTAAGATCGTATAAAAATCCTAACAGGAACTAAAATGTCAACTAATATGTTTGGGTATGAATATTTGATATAAAATAAAAAACTAATATAGTTTTAGGATACAATATAATCTGATAGGATTAAATTATTACAAGATTGGTGAAAGGCCAAGGTGATGTACTTTTATATAAAACGCTATGCGAGACAAGGAACCAAAACCAAATAATCTACTACATATTGTTGTAATTGAAACATAATAAATCCTAATAGGTATGTAATGTGAAGTTTACTGTTAAAAATATAAACCACGGGTCGCGGATTACGAGTCAACTTTGTGACCATTTCCTTCGGGTCAGCTCGAGTGACAGCGTCTCTCAAAATCTTGAGATTATGTGCCAACTATTGTTCATTGGATTCCATTGATTCGACGGGCACGGTATACAAGACATTATTTAATTCACTGTTTTGGAACGCAGGTAAAAAAATAACGTTACTTATGTTTGTAGCATATCTTCTATTTTGGGCTCAAATATAATTATCTTATGTCATGTTTGTAGTATTTGTTGCAATACATACATCTATAGCGTAGCCAAGAGTACAGCACTGTTACACATCTTTATCAATAGTAGTTAGCCATCTGTTCGAGATCAAATCATGACAAAATGTATATCCATTATTTCGATACCGAATTGCTAAAGTAATTATACCTATTCCGGGCTACGTAGCACACAAGCCTACGGGAAAAATCAGATTGCAGGGCACTTTTGTTTGATTGTTATGATATTGGTGCCTAGCCAAGTAGGTAGCCAGGAGGTGCGAAGAGGAGCCACGCCCCCAGCCCTCTGAAATTGTGTTCTCCCTCCTGAGGAAACCGTTGAAAAATATCAATTTCATATTGACAAACGGATTTTCAATTGTATCCGACAACTACAACTTGAAGAATTTAATTGAATTTTTACTATGGTTATCAGTTGTTTTAATAGAGATGTTTTCTCTTTTTTGTTTTAGCAAAGACTGTGTCGATTTTACGTAATGGAACATTTGGCCAAAGTAACCCTGAGGGGCGGAAATAAAATGCAGGCCATGCTGTTTTCGATATGCTAAGCCTAAGCCTTAGTTTTAGCCTAAGCTAACGTTCTTATATGGGACATACACTAAGCCTAAGCCTAAGTCGGGGGGCTACCGCCCATGAACTCCCCGCTCTACAGATAGGGGTAGTTTAGGTTTATAGAAGCTACAAATAAAAATTTATTATAGTGCACCAATTTCATATAGTGCGCGGATTCAAATTCATCTCTTAAACACAGTCGATGTACATAAACATATCTGCATGCGCTGTTACATAAGTGCACTCGGTATGTATTGGGCATACGAAGGTCCAAGAATATTACGTTTTTGTTACGAATATGTGGTTACCAGAAAACATTATTTTTTCTACTGTTATCTGTGGCGATGTTTATGACCTTGCGTACGTTTGTAATATGTAACTAGTGTAGATTCTGGCTGTTTTAAAACCGGGTCATAAATTTTTCTCGCGTTCACGGGTTAAATAGGCCATGGACTACCAGCGGGCGTGCGACGGATCAAGATTGTTAACCCGCTTTCATAACTTGTCACGATACGTGTTTGAGCAGAATGCTGGATAAAAACTGACAAATTAATATGCGGTTTAGGATAGGATATTATGCACAACACAGAAGAAACTTGATAACTATACATTTTTGTTTGATAGCACTGTATATTGAGTAACCGCATCGAGTTTTGTCACCCTGCGAAATATCGTATATATAATAGAAAACCTAATACGCCCGTTAATATAGCATATGTTAAAAATAGCAAAAACATTGAAATAATGTGTCATAGCATAAAGAATTTTGTTTACACAGTCCCATCTAAATGGTGTCAGAAATTGATGTATTTCGTGAAGAATTTGAGGGATTCTTAATCTTTTCTCTACGAAACCTAATAAGAAGCAGCCAATTTCTGTGATAGTACGCTGTGATTGCTTTGTAAACAGCTATAACATTATTTTCTTATTGTACCACAAAGCGTATTAAGAATTGTATCACAATCAGCCATTTGGTTTATCTACAAATAACCAGTGCATGTCATATGCTTACTGTATAATTCACGGTTTCTTTAAGCTAGACAAATATAAAATCGTTGCGCCAAAAGCAGTTACAATTTTTGTAATATTCTGTGTTATACCAACTAAATCATATGCACCAATAATAGATACGGTTTTTTCTCAACTCCTGGAATCAGCATAATTTTAAGCCCTTGAATACTTTATAATCTATTATATACGTATATGAATGGAATTCCACCAGAAAAAAGCTCCTAGAAGTAATCCTAAAATAATAAATATATTACACAGCCATATAATCATGGTAGCTTGTAGACCCCATTCAGCACATATTATAGTCGCAGTGAGCCCAGCGCGTCTCAGTTTTTCCTATTGCTTTCGCTAAGTTATAAGCTATTTTATGCCCTATTCGCTTTAAACGACACATAAAAAATTCATCGCAACCCGCTTCAATATACTCATAAAAGATGATTTACGTTTTACTCAAAATGTTTCATCGATTAATGCTTCTTCACCTGCCTTAATATATATGACAAACCGTAGCAATATTGTATGCTCATGGAAGCAAATGTATGCTAACCACAACTCAGATATTTTGATATAAAAATTGACATGCGTGCTTGTAGCTTATTTTTCGCGATTTTTCTTCAAGTGCTAATTAATACACAGTCAATTTCCAACAACCGCAGCTAGGTACAATTTTGCTAAGCTCATGGGCTATTAGATATTTTAATAGTTTTAGTATTCACATCAGCAGAACATTTTCCGTGCGGCTAAAATCAACGAAAATGTCGGGACATTGCTATTAGCAAAAATGGCAGATTAGTTTCGGAGATTTTCAAAGTATGGGTCTGCGCTAGGCCAACACTCACGAATAAATGGCTTTAAAATGATTGTTGCGTTGCGCAATTCAATAAGATTTATATTCATATGGTCCTGATAGGGTCACATTGCAAAAGTTCAGCATTGATTGGTCTAGAACAGTTACTAGGCAAACTTGATACTTGCTGACTGACTCACTGAAGAACACGCTGACTTGTCGCAGGCATCAGTGTGATCATTCCAGTAAGGAAGCTCAATATTTCCGTTGTCATTAGGAACTGTCTACCGAAACAAACTATGTATGAATGGTCAGAATGCAAACGTTGTAGCTCCGTAATTTGTATTCTTTTCTCTTTCATTCTAGTATTAGCATATTGCTGCCGGCACAATAATTCACAAAAAAGCCAGGAATGACAAGCACACAAAGAGTTCCGTAGCCCAGAACAGTATCGGTGTTCTCACATTTAACGAGTGAAACTAGTTCGGTTGCAGGACGTTTGAACCTACCCAGTATCTTTGTTGTTAAATGTTTCAATTTCTAGTGGATTGGTAACTGTGTACTAAATATATAAACAGCTAAAATATTAGTTTTGAACGCAAAGGTTCTAACATACTAAAGATAATTAATTGGTTCTAACATACTCAAAAGAATTAATTACTGCCTTAACTACGTTGAACATAAATTCATCTGATATAACCTATTCTTTTAGTCATAACGTAAAATGCTCTATTTTAAAACAGAAACATATTCTGTTCTGTATGTCGTAGACATATAGGCAAAAGACATGTATGTGGTTCTCAACCAACTTTAGAATATAAGATACTCTAATGCTGCTAATTCTGACATACTTGTTTGTGACAATAAAATCAAAAGGAATAGAAAGAAGCCGAACTGGTCTATTTATAATGTGACACCATTGCAATCTTCCATTTGGAGCAGCTCACTGCTGTCCAAAAATTAATGAAACGTGTGTATTTGATAATAATTGGTTTTCAATTTGTGAAGCATTCGTTGTACAAATAGTTACATTTTCCAGACTTTCTCCTAGGTATGATGGTATAGTAATTCGTTGTTAGCAGTGAACTCATTCACCATGATGAAAATAATAATTTTTACGAAAATAATTCACGACGCCTTGTAAAATATATCTCCCTCTCTCATAAAAACGGTAGACCACGAACTTCCGCACTTCTTACTCTGATTTTTAGTGAAATTAAAGCATTACCCTCAAAACCAAGAATGACCACTGATATATCATAAAATACACAACGCAGCTTAATATTTCAGCTTATTTCTGATTAAAGTTGGACAATCATCGTTCGGAATCATAGAAGCAAATCTCGGAATGGCAGCATAATTTTATAGATGATACCTAAAAAATTTTCACATATATCCATCTTGCATATGAAAACAGCTATTAGGCCCCAAAAATAGTATTGACCCTCTAACGGTAAGGACGTATTTGCGCCGATGTTCTGAACTGAGCCAGTCAAACTATAATATATAATCCGTACCAATAATATGCCAATTTCTCGGACTGAAACATTGTTTAACTATTAATATTAATCCTTATCGTTACAACATCAAAACATTACATTTGTTGATCAATCACAAAATGGCAATGGATAAGTAAATAACTTATACAAGATTGAATATGTCTTTTGTCAAAATCTCAATTATTTCCAAAAACGGTACTACGCAAATTCTGCATAAAAGAATGATTATTTTCAAATTAGATTTCGTGATGATTCGAGCGATGATTAGATTTTTGTGAATTTCTCTATCGTTCTGGCTTGGGTTGTGCGCGTGTGCTTGAGGCTGCTTGCTGGCACTGGTGGTGAGTAAATCAAGATTCGTTAATGTCCATATGCAGTATTGGTTTTGCTATTGAGTTTTGGTGTAGAGAACAAAGACACAATAGATATTTGTGTTAAAATAATTCCTCTAAACTGGCCAGTTGTGACATAAAATGCGGCTTTTACAAGAAATCCTTACACACATAAATTAAATTACAGAAATAAAAGTGTACTTAAACATTACGGTATGCGTTGTTCATTGTTGGAAACGGAAAATTTCAGACTGATATTCGCATAAACGTCATAACTAAATTTGAGAAATTACGAAAACTGAAGTGCTAAAAATGTATATAAACTTATGTTGGCAACACGGTTTAGCAATATAATAGAGATGTAGTTGTTCAAATTGAAACTGCCAAAGATCCATGGTTTCAAGCCTGTAGCAGTCGTTAGCGGAGCGAGTATATGCTTAACTGTGTAACTACTCAAGAACTGTTCTTACTTACCACGTACTAGTCATTAGCAGAGAGTGTTTATGGTTAGCCGTGATACTATTCAAGATGCGTGCTTCCTGGCCTGTAACAGTCGTTAACGGAACGAGTTTATGCTTAGTCATAAAACTACACAAGGTACATGCTTCCTTACCCAATAACAGTCGTGATTGGAACAAGTTTATGCTTAGCCATGAAACTACACAAGGTCCGTTCTTTCTAAGCTGTAACAGTCGTTAGCAGAGCGAGTGTATGCCTAACTGTAAGACAACTCAATATAAAGCTTCTTTATCCACAACGAGTGTATGTTTAACCGTTAAAGTTTGATGAATCAGATTATTGCGATGATAATACACTGTTTTGTTTCACTATTTTCTATCATAAATGAGCTAAGTCATTGATCGCACATACCAACAATTGTACTAATTTTGACGTGTAATTTCACGATTTATGGTTTATAATCTAAATATCAACATCACCAATTTTTTTGCGAGAAATTTCTGTTAATAAAGTATTTAACTTTGCAAATTTCGTTTCTGCCTTTATAAAATGGAAATGGATTGCGAAATATAGTTTTATTTTTTATTTATGTAGATTGTGGTTTTAGATTTAGGCACAGGCTCTAAGCGACGGTAGGGTAACTTGATGAGCTGAAATATAGATATTTCCATAATTGAATTATATGTCAAGCAACCAAAAACTAGGTCTACTTATATCCTCTTACAAAACGAAATTGGGTAACTCAAAATAGAACTAGGATCGAATTGTGGT
The DNA here is from genome assembly GCA_030248225.1 of Trileptium ribeirensis. NCBI lineage: Eukaryota > Metazoa > Nematoda > Enoplea > Enoplida > Thoracostomopsidae > Trileptium > Trileptium ribeirensis. Next base: position 63,810 of record JASANE010021084.1, read on the forward strand.
AATGGCACAAGATACATATTGTAATCAAAATAATCCTACAGCTAAATATTCAATGAATATTGGTAGTGTACTTTGAATATTTTGTTTTTTTCTTATTTTATTCAACGTCACAAAACTAAAAAAGAAATATCATCTAAACCACTAAAAATTCAAAATATTACACAATAATAAGAAAATCTAAATAAAACAAATTATCCAAAACTTAACAATACTAGAAGGGATTGGAAGATACCAAAACTGACAAATGATGCCCACTCCTTCCAGTAATCCTGAATAATCAATAAAACACAGTGTTTAAACCAGTTTAAAGTATTAATTTCAACAAAATTAGTCGGTAAACTATTCCAAATTGTATTCAAGATGATTTGTAAGAAAATTTTTATGTAATGCAGTACAAGAGTGGAGTACGAAATGCTTATATCTATTATTCCGAACGTAAAGAGGTGTAGGACGTGTTGGCTTTGCGTCCGGTCCGATACGATACAGATAAACTGCTTTGTCTATCGTATACCACATGTATGTATATGTGTTTTTCCGCACGTCAATGCGATTATGATACAATAAAAGTGAGGACAAATGTAGCTTTTATGGGAGGACGTGCAATCCGTGTTGTGCGGTTCCCCATATAACAAATCTAAGCCTTAGCTATAGCATAAGCTAAGCTAAGCTCTCTCTATATGAGCCATATACAAAGCCTAAGCCTATATCGTTGAGGACGGTGCTGCTGCACAATGAACTCGTCCCTTTTTGTAGCGATATAACGTCCTGCCACTAATCACCTTTGAAATCACCTTTGACCCGGATAGCAAATGGTCGACCGAAGGACGTCCAATTACCACCCGAGAAGAAAACCGCGGTAAGAAATCGCGGTTGATGCGCCGTATTGAAAATAGCAAATTGACATTGAAATGCGAAAAGTCGGGATCCTATAACAACACAACGACGACGCAGGCTACAGCTGTGGAAGGCACCCCAAGCGTGGAGACGCGACTTAAACACCGCGACCGTTGGAGCCCCCACTACCGAAGCCGGAAGACTATTCCATCTATTTATTACCCGGTATGCGAAAGAAAAACGAGCACAGTCGAGATTAGGATAAATCTTCGGACGAAGCTTGTACACATGCCCTCGTAGTCTATTATCCACATCGAATTGAAAATATGTTGTTATTGGTAAGTCGACATTGCCGTGGATTGACCTATACAGCAGGATTAAGTCTGCGCGATATCGACGAGTCGACAATGTTTGTGGCCTAGTATTCGCAAACGCTGCTCATATTGCACGTTACTTATGCCCGGGACAAACTTGGTGGAACTAATGGTGAAATAAGCCATTTTGAGCATGGTTCGTCCAAACGAATCGTGCAGAACGTAATATGAACTAGCACAAAGGAATTACGTACAATTTGCAAAAACACATAAGCGAACAGAAATCAACATATTTATTGAAGAATAGATGCCGAGGCACCCGGTATCGATTTTGAGTCTGAGAAAGGCAACATGTAATAAAATACTTCGGGGGTAACCTAGGATAAAAGACGGGTGGTGGACGGGAAATTTAATAAAATAAAGGTAAAAGGTACAAGGTAAAACATTATCCTTTAAGGTAATATATTACCCCCTAAGGTCGGATCCCTGGTCTGAAGCTACGCACAGTTCTCCCAACCATAGCATGCTTGGGCAAATTGACAAAAATTGGGCAAGATTTGGGTGAAACTGAAATTCTGCGTTTGTTTTCGGGGGAGGTGCAGTGTGAATTGCGTGTCACTAGCTCAATTTTGAGAGCGAGGGGTGGGGGTGCACGTGCGCACTGGTCCAGGGTCTTTGAATGAAGTGATTGATTATTAATTTATTGATATGCAACATAAACAACTCAAACATAAGAATCAGGTTGATTATTCAGTTACGTCGCCTGTATTCTATGTCAGGGATGAAAGGTGTGTCGGTGGGGCATTGATCGTGGGTCGCGTGTGTCGCTTTGTAGTGTGGGTCACCATGGGTCATGGGTCCGGCATAGTGGGTCGTGGGACACATTCTCATTCACTCAGACGAAATTACACTCAACATTTGAAACGAACTGCAATATTTTAACTAAACTTAAAATTGAGCTCAATTTTAACTGTATTTTGCTCACAAAGTTAAAGTTGTGAGCAAAATACAGTTAAAATTTGCAAGTTTTTGAAAGAAGAACCGTTTATTTCTTAGTGGCGAAATAGACGGAAAGTTTGGAAAATTATAATGCACAACATTCAATAGAAATTACAGTTTCATGTGTTTTTCATGTACTAGGCACGCAGAACCTCCACACTGAATACATACCGTACAAGCGCAACCGTTTTAATCATATACAACACACTGGAAAACCTATCGACCCGTTCTATCTTCTAAACACAACTCACTTGAAAAACCAAACAAAATTTGACATCTTAAACATTTGGTATCTTTTAAATTTTGTTGCCTTATGATGAAAGGATTCTGACTAGTGGTGTCCATTTTTCGAACCGATGTTTCTATCGACTCCAAATCGTTGCAGTTACTGGCCGAGCGCAAACACAAAGTTTAATCCATTTCCGACATGCAATTCGAATATATTACGCACCGAACAAAAATGCGAAAATCATCAATGTAGTGATGAGTTATGAGTGACACAGACAGACATTGGAGCGACCAGCAAATATACAACAATGATTTAGCAAATTTAACGTATGCCCAACAGGGTTCGAATGATATATAAAATTATACATTTTGGGAAGAAAATTTTGTTTCATATTTTCGGTACCGTGGTGTACACTGATAACGCCAAACATCGAAAAGTATATGTCATAAATGAGCATTTTCGGATCCGTCCTTCGGTTTGACTTCAGTGGAGCCAAAATTATCGCGGTATCTTCAAAATTGATCAATTTCCGGCATGTTGGAGTATAACAGAAAAGATCCGCTATGCGTTATATTGTAAATTGCAAAAATTTGAACAAATTTAATCCATGTTTAAAGGCAAACTGAAAAGCTGTGTTGTATCGTTTAATACAGTATGATGTTACTTAGTCATTAATAAAATGAAATCATAGACTTTTCGAGCGTTCAATCCATGCATTCATTAGGATGTTTGGAAATTGGAAAGTAACAAGTATTTTTCACGAATTTTTCAGAGTGCTCCTGACAATTTTCTTGTTGTGATAATATAAACAAGACTGAAGCACTTTGACGGCCCTCAAGTTAACAAATCAATTTTGTGCGAGTAATAGCATTGATATTTTATCGGTAAGTCACTGGTTGGTTACTATTTTACATGGGTCATCGGTGGGTCTGTCAAATATTGTTTGTCCAGATCCATATGGGTCACTGTGGGTAGTGGATTACTGCTCGTTCACCCATCATTATTCTTGTTATATGGTTCTATGTTATGTGTATCTTCATTAATATAACGGTCAAACACAACATGATTATCTGATTTACACAATTTATTCATTATTATTGTTAATTGGCTTATTATATAATTTTTATATTCACCTAAAATGGCTTTGAAAGACGATCGAAAAACTATATCTTATTAGTGAGAGAGTTATTTCCTATTGTAAATGTATATAAATGATAATGTTGCATGTCCAAAGCTATACAGCAGTGGCAATCATGCTTTCCGTGGCAGTACAAATTTTAAAGCATTGTATGTGCTGTAACTTTGAACTTACAATAACTATATACGTTGCTAAAAATTAAGGCAGAATCAGTCGCCTGAAAGTATGTAAAATAGTCTTGACCTGCTTTTCCCTTCATCTGCATGCTCATAACATTTTTTGAAGTTGGAGCATATGGTACCTTAAGGCATATATCGCAAACAAAAATACACGACATTTGTTATTGAATAGGTGAAGGAATAAAATGCGTAGGAAGTGTGATTAATAATACAACTATGCCGGGTTGTGCTAACAAGTATTAGTATCGTATTCTAAAATATATATTTCCTGAACTCTGCATCACTTGCCCATAGCTATAAACATCTATAAAAGTAGTGCCGATAATAATCTGTAACGATAATAATGATTAAATATTCGTAAATTATTATATTTCTAGGTAAATTTTAACAGTAGACTAAAGAAAACAGGTCTATTTCGTTACCTTAGAGCAACTGAAGGTAAAATATTTGGCGATGGATTTGAAAAACAACAGAACATGTGAATTTGTCTTAATTCATTTTATCCTGATTGTAAAATATAGCTTTTACTACTTACCTGTGAATCATAATCAAACTGAACTTCGTAATGCTACATGTTAAAAATCAGCTTACTGTATGGAAATTAGGGCGGTAGTTTTCCGCCTTAGTGTTCGTGTAAAGCTTACATTGACAACTGGACCAGATTCATTGATTCATTTAACTCAGCCGAGTTATCCGTCAACCAGTACTAGAAAAACTTTGCCAAAAGTTACACCCATTTTATCGTTTCAAATAATAATACCATAATTGGTGATGAAAAATATTCAAGATAGCGTGTACATTTTGTTATATATGTTTATATGTCAATAATTACTGCCCAACCATTTATTGGTATTTTCAAAGCGTAAATACCAAAGGAAAAAATGTCAAACATACAGCTGCAACCAAACTGTTATTAGATCCTGCGATAAAATCGAGTCAGGTACATATTCGTTTCCGATTCTTAAATTTCTGACATTAATCACCACCGTTTAAACAGGTTGTTCATAAGTTCTACAGTTAGCACTTTCGATATTTATTATTATGTAAATATGGCCTCTGTAATAGCATGACATGACATATATCCGGTTTGAGTGTATCAGAAAGATGTTAAGCAGCAATACTTCTACTATGTATACGGTCCCATTGAAAAAGACTAGCAAACGGAAGGGTATAGATTTGTTGATTGCGACAACACGAAGCTTTAAATGAACTTTGAAAATCATTATAATCGAGCACTGAAAATGCTTCACTATACTCAGGAATTTTTTCTCTGCCATTTCTTGAGATCATTACTTTTTAAGACATCACCCTGCACAAATATGAAATGATTCTTTAAGACAAGTGACAGAAAACATTTTTGTCAATACTGTGTTATAAGCATATAGTTTATTATTAATAGTGCACGTAAAATTCTAGTGTTCTTGCATCCCTAACTACCGTTGAGCCTTCAGTGCACTAAATTATAGGAAAATGCTCATTTGTGCACTAAACTCACAGCGTTTGTACAAAACAAGGCTAAACGATTGTATTATTTTCCCGCAGTCCGCTAGTTGTGCTTTTGGCTCGTCTAAGGCTGAGACGTCGACGGTCCAAACGAGTTTTGTCTTGTCTGAATTATATCTTTTTATTGTTAATAGAATGTTGTTAGTTATATTTCTAATTAATAGAATGTTGTCAGTTTTATTTCTAATTAATAGAATGTTGTTAGTTTTATTTCTAATTAATAGAATGTTGTTAGTTTTATTTCTAATTAATAGAATGTTGTTAGTTTTATTTCTAATTAATAGAATTTTGTTAGTTTTATTTCTAATTAATAGAATGTTGTTAGTTTTATTTCTAATTAATAAAATTTTGTTAGTTTTATTTCTAATTAATAGAATGTTGTTAGTTTTATTTCTAATTAATAGAATTTTGTTAGTTTTATTTCTAATTAATAGAATGTTGTTAGTTTTATTTCTAATTAGTAGAATGATGCTAGTTTTATTTCCAGTAAAAGATATCTAATTTTTGTTTTGCTTTGTGCTTTAAGTTTTTTCTTCTTTTTTCCAAGCATCATTAAAGTTCAATTTTCACGGCTGTTGGTAATTTGCCGACCAAGGCGCTTATTTTATAAACAACCCACGCAAATATCACAACTGTTATAGTTGGAAAACGGTAATATCCTGCTCACATAACATAAGACGTGACTCGTATTTAACATTTTGAACTCCGCAACTCATAAAAAGGGTGCTGCTTGACAGTTCAGGCTAATTTATAAATTTTGAGATATATGTTACAAGATATATAAAAACTTGATAGCATATATGTAAGGTATAAAATATATAGTTATATAAAGTAAACCAAACTGTACATGTTACACATATATTTATATTTTGAATACATATTTATATATGACACTTAAAAGTATCAAATTTATATAAAATATTTAATATGATATATTTAATAATACCGTATTGTTATATATAATATATACTTGTCTAATACGACATAAGTGACAAGTGTAAAAAACGTAAGCAAAACGTGTTACAGATATTAATTATAATGTCGAATTCAGGCACAGTAATTACAGCTATCTCAATACTAATCTGTTTATATACATAAGATGACGACAAATAAATCGACTGATAGATGATTTCAGCATGGAGTACTTTATATATTTTAGTCATCGATACGCCGTATGGCTTTGATTGACATTTAAAGATAAAATCATGGTGTTTGTGTATATGCAGTTGGTTATTCTCTAAGTCAACCTTATATGACAATTCTGATAAAGGAACAAAATATTCGTTTACACGTTAATAGGTATGCAGAAAGTATTATTTATAGATATACACAAAGTATTATAGTACAGTTGCTCGTAGAGCTTTTAAGAGCAAAGTCGAGGTAGTTTCTTTCTTACTGGCAGGTGGGTGACTACTGTACTACATTTCCGTTGTTATAATTAATATGTTTGTAGTTTTATAAACAAACTTTCAAATGCCAGCTATTTCAGTTATAACCCAGAATATAGACAAGCTTAGCTCAGCTTTAACAGATGTGTCATAACCTCAGTTCCGCTATTCACACATCGTGGGAGTCTAGGAGGTAAATTCTCACCTCAGAATGCAGAACAATCTTAACTCATTACTGATAGAGCATTGGCAAGATTCAAAACTTGTAAGTGGTCTTTGCTGGTAAAAAATATGGTGATAATCTAAGTAAATTTTACAGAACCTTGGATGTTCGGTGAACAGAATTTGTGTTGCGTGTTATAGGCATTACGTGGTCAAATGGTCGTTACGTGGGCTTCATGTACGCAGCCACATTTATTCCATACAGACTAAGTTAAATAAAGTTAAGTGAATAAAACTTTGCGGTTTGTAATGTATAAAAAGCAAAAGTTTGCCAGTGTTCTGTATATACATTACCAAATCACTTCATCTCAATATTTCTGGTTACTGATTAACCAGGCTCGACCCTGCCGTATATACAACATGCTGTAATGCCTTTGCATTGTCTTAAAAATATTTTAAATCTGCTAAGAAAAACAATAAGCCAGCTAGGTATATCTTCATGTGCAATATTTTACATATTTATGGTTCCATTTGCTGTTTCTCCATTTTTGTCATGTGCTCTGAAGAACGAACTCACGTCATAAATATGCGTGTATTGTGTGTATGTTGACATGCATTTTTGCAACATACTTTTGTTGAGAAATTAAAGCTTTTTAACTGAAAAATAATAGCTGATAAGAAGGTTTGTTGATCTATACAAACATCCTTATATCATTTAGATTTTAAAAGCGTATTTAAAGTTCCGTTGTAGCAACAAGGACCCGTCAATTATGCACAAATCAACTTGTATACAAGATCTATAAGCTAAAATTTTGTATATGTATGTATATACAGAGGTGCACTAGCTAGCTGCCATATGTGTTTACTGTCTGACAATTGAGTAACAGTTTTCTATAGTATAATGTATAATTATACAAGTTTATATGTGCCGTACAAGCCGAGGATACACGAGCTCTGGGTCTAATCAAGAGTTATTAAAATCTCGGTTTTTGACACTTCACGTGCAGGTTTCACTTTCTTTTACCTTTAACCAAATATATTGCTTAAATAAAACATATTTAATATTATATCACTAGGTATTAGGAAAATTTCCAAGAGCTTTTACAATATCATATTTAACACTTCAAATACAGATCTGACTTTCGTTTATTTTTAATCAAATATTTGCAGAAATAAAACATTTGTGACATGTAATCCAAATATTGCAAATGAATAAATGCACCTTAGATGTTGTTTACATAAATTTCTGGCACGATGCGATATGTATGTATGTTGTTGCTTACAACACTATCCTATCCAAACAACTCAAAATCCGTACTAATATTTTTGAGGTGCATAATCCTGCAGCGTAAGATATGGGTAGTTGGGCAACGAGACCATGGAGATATGAGCTTCGCCCGAGATTGCTACAAATTTTCTATCATTAGATAAACAGTAGAAACTGTTTCCTGATGCGTATCTCTAAAGAATCCACGCAAGGGAAGAATGCTGATTTAAAACGTTCTAAGTTTGTAGCCATGTAGCACAATACTAATCGCAAATTATGTATACAACCAAATGCTGGTGAATTTCGTTAATAATAAAGATATGCCGTAAAAATGACCATTAATTATATATGTCAATATATTTCGCTAATGCTTTAGGTAGAAAACCGATAATAGTTGTAAACACGGGGCTGCGACGTAATTTTATGCGTTTGTAAACCTGTACAGCAGTTGGATTTACTAAAATGCAGTTTCAATTTGATCATATCATATTTTATGAATCCAACCATTGAAGCCTGCGTATAAAGTATAACATCGCCAAGAATTTATATCGGACATTTGCCACTGCACTGAACCATGAATCGAGATGTGTTTTACAATACATCTGGACAAAAATAATTTAAATTCGCAATTTTACCACTGTCTGTCAATTATTTTTTGATTAATTTCCACGATGAGTTAAGTGCAAGTATATACATATTACGAGCTGCGGAAATTGTACAGGACTTCTTCTAGATATTTAGTATCTGCAAAAGCCGCCTGTACACCAGTGTTCAGGCAACTGTTTAAACCGAAATCGACGTCTGAATTGTATCATTGCCTTCCTGGCTCAACCAGATTTTATATTGAATACATGTTTTGGAATAAGCCAAGCCACTGTGTAATCCTTGTTTATAACACAACAGGCGGTCCATTTTTCAAATACGCAACGCTTTCTTTTTGTAATAGCTTTGTGCAAATTGGTTACATGACTGTAATCATTTTGAAATGATAACAATCGAGCGAACCAGGCGCAGTGATCCAGAAAGATAAATGGCGGGCGTCGCAAACCGCTATTGTAGTTCAATTATGTTCGTTGATGATAGTTATAAACATTAGCGTTTTAATTTCTACGCCATTCAGCAGTGACAGTATACGATTATTCTACTATGTATGTAACCACAGATGTTGTATTTATTTGAAAAGAATATTTTTATACTTTGAAGCAGGGCAGAAATCGAAATTGCGTTAATTTCCGTAATTTGCAGTAAACTGAAGGTTGTTTAAATTCGAATGTTTTTGAAGACAATACTATAAACTTCTAGAAATTTTTCTTACAAATACACCAAAATCACGCTGTACTTGGTATTCTGACAAAGTTTATATCGCTGCAGCTACACGGAAAGCTGCGAACAAAATCTGTTAGACGGGTATCATGCGCAATCTATCTCATGAAGGTTTCATAATGTGAAAGTTTTGTTCACCCACAGTCATTGCAACACTCTCAATGATATAGTATGATATACGCCATCACCAATTCTAAAATTATTTTATATCGTACTTTCTTTAGGCACCATCACGTTTTTCGTATGTCTGAGACGCGTTGAAATTATATAAGCCACTAAGAAAGTGCGAAATAATTTTGAAAATATGTTATGCCACTTCATGTGAGAATATAAAAACATCTATCCATGCTAAATTTTGCTGTTTCGGACGCGATCATAGCCACAGTATGTACCAATTTTCAAATGCTTTCATAACGATTATGTTGATAGTTCTCATAATACACAGTATATATATTTCAATGTACTGTACACCATATTACGCGGCGTGAGTTTGCACTATACCTATACAATGAGATCAAGAGTTAAGATAAACCGTTGATGCACTATATGACATTCACGCCACACTACGTTATATCCCTTGTTAGGTGACGCAGTCCATTTTCACTTTATTTGTCCCAAAATTTCCGGGTTCTTTTCCATTATCCCCAGCCCTAATTTATTCAATTTTGAAGATACAGCGCTGATTTCGGTCCATTATCCCCAGCCCTAATTTATTCAATTTTGAAGATACAGCGCTGATTTTGGTACCAATCGATTCAGCTCGATGAGGTGGTTCAGAAAATGCTCACTTTATGCATGAGTAAACTTAAAATGACCGCGCCAACCATCCTATGCTATCATTACCGATATCGAATCTCAAACCCTTGTTACGGAAAACAGGCTTAATTTCATTCGGTTTTTCGCTAACAGAAAATTGGCAAAATCAAATTCAAGTGCCAGAAATTAGACCTTGTGTTCGTACAGAATTTCGGCGACTTCAGTTTACTTGAATTTTCGCGAACACAAAATGGTTAGATTTCAATCGCGAGTGCTGTGTTCGAGAACAGTTTTACGCCAAATTTCAATTGATCAAAAAGCATTCCGTAGCAAATTTTATCCAAAAATACAAAACAAGATGGTTGGCGGAGTCACCTTAAGTTTACTCACGCATTACCGTTGGGTGTTTACCCCAGGTACTACCAAACATTAATGCGGCAAAAAATACTTTTGACCCCTCTTATTCCGAAATCAAAAAGGAAACATCCGACTGTTATTAAAAGTTATAGGCAAGGTTGGCTGTCACCTAGAAATTATGAACATATTGCGACAAATACTATTCCAAGCAAGACAGACCATAAAACACGCTAAACTAGAAACCAACAATTACAAAGATTTGTGCTAACGATATATCATTCTGTTGCTAGTTTACCGCGCTAAATCCAATTTTTGATGTAACAACGTTTATGACTCAGAAACGAAATGTGGATAGAATTGTTTAACCATTTATTGCCATTAATCATCGGCGCAGTGTGGTAGAAGCATTTTTATGTGTGTACACCTTTTCAAGAGCAAGAATTAAACAAGCTATACTTTCAACCAAGATATGTCGAATTTTCTTGTTTCCGTGTACTCATAGTAACTCTAAAGTGAACTGACCAAAATATTCACAGTACAGGTAATATGTGCTATTGCAACTGCAGGCGTAACAAATGGCCGATAACTATTATGGCAACTGAATAAGAGAGCAAGCCGCTACAATTTTGTATCAAAATGACGCAGCTATTGCTGGCGTTACTATTAGTTTTGAGATGACGGGCGGTGGTTTATTTAAATTTTGATAGTCAGTGTAGATATAAGCTGCATATTATACCGTCGCTATTTTTGAACTTCGTCTAAATGTGCCAAAGATTGCTAACAATTACAATGTGGGCCAAAATTACTGTGTATTTTGTTGACACAATTTATGGTTTTGGAATTGTTGGTTCTATTTGGGTCATGGATTTACCATGTACGTGTTGATTTTGTAACTAGTTGAGTTTTCCCAATAGTTATAAATGGCAACGAAATAGAGATAAAAAAATTTTCCGGACAAGAACTGCCTAAATATATATATTACTATAAATATTGCCTAAATAAATATATATATACTGCTATAGTCTGAATCTTTGCAAATAATACCGCGATTTTGCGATTTGTTTAAGGTTTGGTTATCGATAATTGATCATTAATTGAGTATATTAGTTATTCGTTTGGTTTGATGAAAGTATTAGCTGTAATCATTGTCTAATCTGGCTAGTAAATAATTAAAAGCAATGGCGCTAAACCTGTCTCAGTCGCGGCATCTGGTATGAATTTAGAATACTTTTAGTACCACAAATTCTCGGAGGTTCCACTGGCTGTATATTGGGTATATTGGGTAACAGTACAAGCTGCGTGGAGAGTTCTTATATTAATGTGTTAAGAGCAAGCGGTTATTGTCACACGAGGGTGAACATAGTACAAGTGATTACTGTTATGCTTGTCTCTGCACTGGCAAAATGCTTAAAATTAATTATTGTTCCAATCGAAGTCCATCTTAAGTAAGAAGAATAATTAAAAATATATAGTTGATCAATGGGTAATAACGGTAACCACGTTTTAAAGCCTAATACTAATCTGCATGACATCGCAAAAAACGACTTGTCTTGCACCATCTTTACTTTAGCGTATATCTCACACGAATACATGCTTATTGGAGGGGAGGAGGATTATCCTTCTTAAGCTCGGACCCCCGTCGAGGCGTCGCCGATTATCCCTGTATGGAAGACAGCCTGATCCCTGTCAGGTTCGGCACCGTTCTCCCCACCCCCCCCCCGCGCGGTGAAGACGTGCGGATAATTTTGGGAAAAACTTGTAATAATCGTGGGTGCATGAGCAAAAATGGAGCGCAATTTAACAGTTACTGGGAAAATTGGCAAAAATTAAGAAAAATTTTGACTGGGATTCATACCTCGCGCGTATATGCTCGTTCGATAATTTATGTTCCCTGATTCAATAAATTAGTATAGAAACTGAGCTTGCGAGGAAGTAGATTGGCCCAAACATTACACAGTTTCTGTGCGTTTACCCAAGACTATATTAAAACGTCGCAAGAATTAGCAATTACAGGAAAAGTTATAATCTGCCAACTTACACGTGCATGCTAGTAGCAATAAATAAATGTTTACTTTCCGTATTGTCTTACACATTTGTGTCTAAATTAATGTACCAATTGATATTTACATAATATATAACATCAAAACGGTAAAACCATGAAGATTTGAAAACTTGGTTAGTTTTCTAAATTGGACCCTAGTGATCGCTTTGAGTTGAAAAAACAACAAAAGTTTATTACAACGTAAATTTGTAGGCCCGCCATTGTAGCTTAAAACAAATTCATTTAGAGCATATTTATATATATACATATATATAGAAAGACAGAGAGAGAGCGGTTTTGACGTTCCAAGAGACCGGCCAGTTGCTTTCTTACGATTTTATTTACAAACGCCTAATTTCAGTCATTTTCAAGCGCACTTTTTGTGCTTAAATGGACGCTATTGATAATTCACTCAATTAACAACCCCATCAAAGTTGTCGCGTTTATGCCAAACACTAGGTTTCATTTAAGGCAGAAAGTGACCCTGTCCTACTTGGGGGGGGGGGTGGAGGAATTCAGCTTAATCGTAAATTTGAAAATTATGCTCATTTATTATGTAAAATAAAGAAAAATATCGTTTAAAATCAATAATAGATCCGTGTTACAAATTAACGCACTTCTAAAGATAAATCTCGAAGTATAACAGCATTTCCGTGATCAACAATGCTAATTGATTTGCCACAGGTCGAAGTGCATAGCCCGTCATTCAAGAAAATCTTATTAATTATAAGTGAATTTTTTTAAAATAAATCCATATTGATTCGATCTAAATAAATCATCACATTGCAAACACGATGTCAATAAATATTTTACAACAGTAGGAAAGTGACAATATTGGTCTATTGTCTAAACGAACTCATGAAACACTTTTTACACAGTGAACGGACGTCAACAACATACTCGTGGTTTACTTAAACGCTGCGTTCGGTTTTAGATGTTGTAAACCAGTGGAAATAATATACAATTATGTTTCGAACTTTGTGTATTGACCTAAAATATTTGGGTTATGTTTCTGATTATTACATATTTTGAAGCATAACAAAAGGAGCGGCACGATAAATCATTTGGCTTGACTGTAATATAGTAATTGTAATCGAAATAAATTTTATTCAATGATGCAGTTAACTGCCGAGAAATATTTCGTCAGAACCAAAACTTGGAATGTTTTACAATAACCATAAAATACATTTGGGATGAAAGTTGGATTCTTTTAAAACTTTGAAATTCTTATAACAACCGGGAGATTTTAAGAATGCATTACTCCCATACAACAAAATGATTTCCCACGAAATATAGTGGGACTAATTGTTCTCCCATCAAACACTAGTGGGTGACATTTGTCCCCAAAGAAATGCAGGAAGCAAGAAGGGCAGTCCCAAGTACAGCGCTACTTACTTTGTGGTTCTTAAGTACACTGAAGTCTTACGATAATATCAATGTCTGATTGTGAACTAAGCTGCCGTAGCTGTCATTTTTCGAGATCCATATCGAGTAAGTTTTAATTGCTAATGATACTGCTAGTCTGTCTGTCAATGGTAAGAAACTAAGTACAACATTGATTTGGTAAAAAACATTTTTGATAGCTCCCGTACAGTTAAATTTGGGATGAAATTTGGATTTTTTGAAAACTTCTGAAATTCTAACAACAACGGCGAGATTCGAACAATTCATTACGCCCATGCAATAAAATTTAGGATGAAAGTTGGATTCTTTTAAAACTTTGAAATTCGTATAACAACCGCGAGATTTGAAGAATGTATTACTCCCATGCAATAAAATTTAGGATGAAAGTTGGATTCTTTTAAAACTTTGAAATTCGTATAACAACCACGAGATTTGAAGAATGTATTTATTACTTCCAATACCGTGAAATTTGGGATGAAAGTTGGATTCTTTTAAAACTTGGAAATTCTTATAACCACCGGGAGATTTGAAGAATGCATTACTCCCATACAACAAAATTTGGGATGAAAATTGTAGTCTTTTAAAACTTCTGACATTCTTATAAGAACCGCAAGATTAGAAGAATGTATTACTCCGAATACCGTGAAATTTGGGATGAAATTTGGTTCTTTTAAAACTTCTGAAATTCTTATAACAACGGCGAGATTCGAAGAATTCATTACTCTCATACAATAAAATTTGGGATAAAAGTTCGATTGTTTTATACCCGCCCAGGTTCCCCGCTCACCGAAGTGCGCACCCCCTCCCTCCTCCGAGACGCCGCACCGCCCCTACCCCCGGGGCGTCGCACAACTTCCGCTACCCCGAGCCGCCGCACCGCTCTACGCCTAACCGCCGCATCCCCTCCCCGTGATGCGCCGCCGCCCTCCCCCTCCGAGACGCCGCGCGCCACCCCCCACCCGCCCGAGGCTCCGCACGCCTCCCTCAACTCCGAACCGCCGCACTCGGCGGGGGAGTGTAGATTAGTCTACCACCAGGGGGATCAGCGACGCCCCATGTGGGGTCCGTGCCTCATTGGTGTAATCTTCCTCTCTCCTCAATTAACAAGCATGGCCGTGGTTTGCCCCTCGCCGAGACCTACTACAGTCATCAGCCAACGAATCTTGGGCACCTATGCATGTTCCGGCGACGGACAAGACCAAAGGATGGCTCCTTTTATCCGGGCGGCAAAATAATTCCGTGTCTATATTGTAGCTGGCTACAGTAGGTATGTCCGTAAGCTACGTCAATTGCTAGCTTTAAATACCAACACGTTTGAAATGTAAAATACTAGGAAAAATCCATTTAACCTCCTATAATGATCTTTTGAGAAATCAAAGCGCAACAGTTTGTTTGCATGGTGACCACGACCTTCAGTACTTTGACTAGATGGTATAGCGGGCACCCTCAACAAAAGGGCAAAATTAAGACGGTGTGTCCGAACCCTCGAAAACCTGGAAAATACCGTGCTAGCTGCCCCTGAAAAAATTTATAACATCGTGGAGTGTCCAAGACACGCTGTTATCTACAGTATGTTCGACACTGTGTGGGGAACATGGGTTCCAAACAGTGGGGACGTTATGGGGCGTTTAAGTTAAGTTGTGTGCAAAATGACTGTAAGTTGTCCAACAGTCTCATGAGGCGTATACTGTTTCCGCATATAGCTTTTCTAGACACCCCGGATAACTGGAGGAGTCCTGCGCGACAGCGAAATTTTGCGTGAACAGCCTACCCTATGAATTTTTTCCGATAGAGTCTCCCGCGAGTATAGCTAAAATACGCGCCAAAATTTGAATTTCTTACCTTGGAGTTTGTCGACAATTGTACTTGTTGAAAATTTGAATCATTACACAATGTAGCGCTGTCAAAATTTGAATTCCTTGCCTCAGCAACTGTTGAAATTTAAATTTCTACCGATACCGTATAATTCAAAAAATTAACCGCATGAATCGGTGCGCCAGGACACTATAGTATGTCCTATATAGTCAGCCCAGACTAGATAGATTCTCCAGAG
Organism: Trileptium ribeirensis; assembly: GCA_030248225.1. Lineage (NCBI taxonomy): Eukaryota > Metazoa > Nematoda > Enoplea > Enoplida > Thoracostomopsidae > Trileptium > Trileptium ribeirensis. The sequence goes on from JASANE010021084.1 coordinate 79,757, forward strand.
AGCTACATACGGCTGCAAGGAAAACACGTATAGCTAGCTCGTGCTATAGCAATGCTCATTGAATCCACTTTGATAGCCGGACAAAACTAAGTCAGGCTGCACTCAACTTTTATCGTAAACGAGCCATTATCACATGAACGCCGCATTTCTCCCATGCAATAATATTGGGGATGAAAGCTAGATTCTTTTATCCTTATGAAATTCTTATAACAACGGTGAGATTCGAATAATTCATCACTCTAATACAATAAAATTTGGGATGAGTTGGATTCTTTTAAAACTTTTGAAATTCTTATAACAGCCGCGAGATTTGAAGAATGCATTACCCCATACAATAAAAGTTGGGATGAAAGTTGGGTTATTTTAAAACTTTTGAAATTCTTATAACAACCACGAAACTCGAAGAATGTATTTCTCCCATACCGTGAAAGTTGGGATGAAATTTGGATTCTTTTAAAACTTCTGACATTCTTATAACAACTGCGAGATTCGAAGAATTAATTTCTCCAATACAATAAAATTAGGGACAAAAGTTGGATTGTTTTAAACTTAATGTCATAATAACCGGTAACTTAGAACTTCACTCGCTTTTCAATATGGTTTATAAACAAGTGTTGCTACGTGCAAACTCACTTCGATCACAGTGACATGCATACCATATAAGATGCACTATTGACACCATCTTCTTAGTAAAGTATTAATTTTTTTCATATAAAATGTAATCACCGATGGAGAAATACAAATTATACAGGAAACAGGATGCGTGTTAGGTTATATACCAACAAATGTCGTAAGCAGCTCGGATGTGGCAACAAGAGTGAATAATCGTCTTGGGTACATGTATAAACTTCGCAGCTATAACCTATTCGCAGCTATTAGAATGAAATGCATGGATCAATTTTGTTTTGTTCAAATTTTCACAGTATGTTAGTTAACCAGTGAAATTCTAAAAGTATTCACAGTATATGTACGGTTACGCTCTTTTACAAGCAGGTGTTTCCCAAGGTATTTGTCGTACGTACTAATTGAACGATTGCAAATTATTCCTGCTCCAACTATGAGGGAACGTTGTGGCATTCTAAATTTTACGCAAACAGATTGTGGTGTTAAATACATGAAAACTTTATTTCATTTTTAGCGGGACAGGTTGCGGAGAAACTTTTCAGTTTGGGTTTAAATATTAGCCCAGGAATTTTTGATTGGCGAATGCCAAAGCGGCACTTATAGTTACTGTTGTACATATTCTAGTTTGATAAAACAGGCACTCGAGGTCGATTTAGAATCTGGGAGAGGGGCAGGTTGAGGTACAAAACCTGGAGAGGGGGCACGCTAAGATAAAATACATCTGTAGATAAGTTAAGATAAAACACAGCTAGAGCAAGCTAAAATAAAACACGTCCGCGGCACGCTAAAATAAAACTGGGGGCAAGTTAGGATGAAACAAATCTGGGACACGTTTGGATAAAACTAATCTAGGGCGAGCTAAAGTAAAAACACAAAATAAAGTCTCATTCCTAGAATGCAAAAGCTCATTACTTAATAAAATGCTTCGAATGCGCTTATTGTCTAGGGGAACAGAACCTGGGAAAACTATGTAGCAGATGAACAGTTCACTAATATAGCTGCTCCACAGTTTTCTGGCAAATAATTAATATGTGTTTTTGAACTGATGTAACGCAGCGTTAAATTTCATCTATATATCTAATTGTGCATGTGGAATTGTTTTCAATAGGTTCGTGCATGTATAACACCAATATGTGCGTCGATCAAATATCTTATACACCACCATCTTATGAAATTAAGGTGAAAAGCTTTTCCTTCACAAACCTCCTGTTCAGCTGCTTTATAAAAGATAAAATTTAGATCTGTTTCTGCGTGGCTACAAATAATACGTAAAGCCACATATGTTTGTATTCATCATTATTTATGAGAACTGCTATACCGACCATCTGTAACCCATTGCCTTAGTTTTAGGTTCGCCAACGTAGTCTTAACACGGACGCAACACCCGTTACGCTGACTTTCGTGCTGCTAGAATGTATATATTTGATTAATTAACTTTGACTCGACTTGCTTATATATCTATGTCGGGAACATTATGTTTCAACCAGTTAATAGGTCATCACGATTGTTTTGTTATTGTCGTAGTGTTTCGAAATGTGCTTAAACTAAAAAATACTATGTTAGCACCGTTGACTGAGCAACATTTAATTATGCGAGAATCCATTTTAGGTGGGTACGCCACGGTTTTTGTTATGTCAAAATCACTAACTACATCGTTCGCATTCACATTTCCGCCATTGGTATTCGCATTTTAGTGAACGCGAACAAGCACTCTACGGTGTACGACGGGAGTTTGAGTGTGCGCACATTTCTCCATTTCACACGGTTGTAACCGTTTACCAAATGACGCTCTAAATATGGCAGCTATGTTGGCGGTGTATGTGTATAGCAGTATATGCAAAGATGCGATTGGTATCAGTGGCCCATGTAAACAGCAACTCAAATGTTGCAATCAACGATGGAAATAAATTGTTACTGCACGATCCCACTCCCAATTATACTGGACTGACCCACTGAAATCATTATGCTGATATACCTATTGATCTATCAGACTACAGTGACATTATGAAGAAACGGAAACTCTTGAATTATTGAAGTAGGTTATACCTACTAACAATTTGATTGAAATTTACTTTTGTCAAACATTGTAGTGACTAAACCATTCCGGTGCACGTTTTTGCTTAGAATTTAGCAATTTATCAGTACACAGTAATTTTGAAAACCAAATTTTATTTGTGAAAATATTTTTAGTAATGCCATGTACCAAATTTTTGATGCTACAGTACCAAGTATTTGGGAAATTAGCTATATTCGAATTTCCCTCTAATGATTTTCCATTAATTTTAGTATTATTTTTAATTGTAATTTTGGATAAATCGGTTCCAACACATTTTCTGACTTCGGTACTAAAAAACTGTTACTTTGGTCTACATATCTGCAAAAAATTTGCACCATATATTTGGTCCGAGTTAAGTTTGGGAAACATACCAAAATCGTAGAATATATTTCCCATATAATGGGAAGAGTATTCTCTTAAAGTTTGGAAGAAATCTGTGTCAAATATGTAAGACTGTTTTCCTTTCCAGACATCATTAGAAACGGAACCCAAAAATTTAGCATCGTGGTCGTAAATATGTGGTACTCAGATTTACTGTGTAACGGTAGTGAAAAAATAGTAGCTATTTTGAGATGATTATAGTGATCTATATTCCATACTATGTATACCCTTAATATAAATTCTCCTTCTTAAAATATGTAAAATGTTCACAGCGATCCTTTTTACTAAATATTCAGTAATGACATCTGAAACCGAATTATATAAACATATGTACAGTGAAATCAGTATCAACCCAAATTAGTATTGGAAAGGTTTAGCGATAAGCAGCTACGCCGTGCTACATATGCTCACTGACTTATTTGAGCGTCGAAATGTATTAATTAGCGACTGGTTAAAAATTTTAACTATATTTAAACATATTTGAGAGACAAAAGTTCCTGGCAAAAGAGTGAGCGCGTCGTGAATTTCAAACGGTATATAATTTCTGGTCCGGGTTTTATGTAACACTCATTTCATGATCGCTTCTGTGGAGCAATTTTATTTGTGCCACGTAATTTGATTTCTAAAAATTCTATATAAAACTTAATTTCCACCTTTTGCTTATTTATCGATCATATGAATAATCGTGAAAATTATAAAAACTAATCTGGCGAAATCGACAACCTAACATAATTTTAAGTGCAAAATCCCGCTAAATTGTGCTGAATTTCTACTTTTATTGAAAATTTCGCGCAGTTTTGAAAGATTAAGCTATCGACGCCCTCTTGATTTTCAAAAAAATAGTTACGAACTCTTAAAACTTATTTAAAATGCCAGGAAATTAGCCATTTAGCCGTTGCAAACACATAAATTATTTTCTACTGAGCATACGTGTTCAATGGACAACTCATTTTGTTCATGTGGATACTATAAATACAGAAGCAAGTGAGTGCATAAAATGTGAAAGCATGCGATTGCGACGTTCATTTGGCAGAAGCAAGCGAGTGCATAAAATGTGAAAGCATGCGATTGCGACGTTCATTTGGCAGAAAACTGATTAACGGTCATGGTAATTTTGAATGATGACAAAGTAAGTAGTGGAGCGCTTTATTATAAAAGTGTCCTATAAAGGATTCTCGCAGTAAAAACAAGCAAAACACGACCGCACACAAATTATAACTATACGTCTCGGATTTAAAATTTATTAAACATGTGTTAACATGCAATTTATCATAGGTAAAACATTTAGCGTGACAAATTTTTATGATAAATTAATACAGAAGTCACTATTTTAGCTACCCAACAGTGATGACAGATGATTGTATAGTAAGTCGGTTCTACTCTTAGCGATATCGTATATTTTTAACAGCAGCGTACCAAAGATATGTTACGTAATATACCACAGGTGTCCAATATACCTATTTAAGCGTGTTATTATACTTCGGCAATTCAAATCACATTAAAATGGAGCTGTCGAAACCACTAATTATACTGAAAAAACGCAGTGTCCGCTGAGAGGGATGAATCTGACATTTTGTTTATCACAAATTCCGATTTTAACACAGGTGAAAGTCATATGCGCAGACCCCGGGGGGGATATGGGGATATGCGTCACCCCAAACATCTATCAATCTGGGACCAAAACCCCTCTGTTTACGTGACCTGTGGCCAAACCCCCAGCTTAAATATTTCCTCACACGTCTCACACCCCCAAAACTTCAGAAATATCGTGCAGCCGGTGAAAGTGTACGACTTACGACGACTGCCTTCTAATATATTCTTTCGTTCTTTTGTGGTCTTTTGAAGATTTTATTTGTATATATATTTAAAATTGCTAGGAAAATGATTTTCAAATTAATAGTAATAATTGCTTGAATTATACGCTTATGCATTGTCAAATAGAATTTTGTTACAACAACTATAAATGGCAACAATTTGTATCCACGACAGGTGCGGCAACTTTTTCCACTGGATGTATACTATTTTACACGGGTGTCCGTATCTGTGGTCGATCAATCGTGAAATTTTGTTTTTCCGGTCAAGCTGAACAGTAATTTTGCCATTGTAATATGCTCTGAGATGCTCTGGATAATGATAGGCCCGATTTACTCAAATTTTGACAAGCATGCAAGCTTAGTTAGGGCATTTAAACAATGTACGCTATATAATGTTTTATCTTTAGTTTAATACCTAAGATCAGTAAGGACATCCTTTGGGGATTTATTATATGCTATACCGTGTTTACCACTTTAATTGAATTCTGAAATTTTTTCGTGGAGTTTAATAAATTGATATTTTTTTGATTCTCTCAGGAACTGGCTCTTTTGCAAATTACCACATTCCTAAAACTCCACTTTCGTGAAATTCTCAGTTTCACAAGTTAATTAGATTTTTGCAGCTTTACCATTTCCACAGGAATTTGGAAAATTGAAATTTATTAATTCCCGCTGGGATTTGGGATGCCTCTCAGCGTTATCGGCTTAAACAGTTAACCTAAACAAAATGCAGTTACACGCAGAGCAAGATTGTTTACAAAGTAACGCATTGTGATATACAAACCATTTTGTTGAAAAGCTACTACATTTGTGGTGCACAAGCTAATTTTTACTTTGTAAGGATATATTGTTTTTGCTTTTCATCTAAACCCATCTATCATTAGCCTAAAAATAATATTGCATTCTTTAGTATTTTGGTTAAATTGTTTTGTGGTTTGTTTAAATTCTATAGCCTATTACACAACTTTTAGTCGTTTGAAACGAAACAGTTACAGCCGTATTTCATTTTTCATAATTTCCATAAAAATTACCACATATAGTCTCGCACTATAATCATGACTAGTATGATAAAACTCCTACTGCGATTTCAGTGTTTTTAAATATTTTTTATGAGTTAAAGATCCGGTCATAATTGGCAACAATATAGTTACAGTAAACTACAACAAATTATTAATTTGCAAGACATTTATCATCTGCCACAATCCAAAAGAATTCCGCCCTAAAGTAGATAATGGAAATTATCAAGCGCATAATTAATAGCTAAGTAAAAAAAAATTTTGTTCATTAGTCAAAAGTTTTTAAGAATCAAAACACATTATCAACTGCCGTATAACACAAGAATAATTAGTTCGCTATTCGCTTTGTAAAAAGATCGGTATCCCTGTAGCGATAACGAATACTGTAATTTACGATATTTGTTAAGAATAGCAATCATGTCATTTTAGCCCGAACACTTTTGAAACATATAGTCTGGAAAGCCATTCTAAAGCTTTCATTAAACGAAATATAATTAGCCGTACTAAGCTAATGGCGCGTTCAAGTTATTATGTCCCCAATGTTTGGAACCTATGTGCCACACACAGTGTCTTTCACACCCCATATTTTTCATGAAAATTTTAAGGGTAGCTAGCTAGGCGTGTTGTCAGTTTCAGAAATGTCAAAGGCGCTGTGCCTACACTGTATATTTATTGCCAGTATGCTGCAACATCTTATCAACGTGCATATTTCTGGACACAAATATCGCAATTTTCAGAAACTAACAACACAAATAACACATCGCATTAGCTACAAACAGTGTCCGTTATTGCTAATTCGCGAAAAATGGTATCTAACTGTGTGCAACAGTGTAAACAAAAATATGGTAGCTGTAGTGGGTCTCATACCCTCAGGAATTCATTTACGGTAAGGGTGTAATACTGACTGGTTATATATTAGGGTCGCGACTACGGTGGAAAAATGGTAGCTAAGTGTATGCGACAGTGTAAACAGAAATTTAATAGCTGAAGTGTGTCTCATACCCCAGGAATTCATTTACGATAAGGGTGTGATACTGACTGATTATATGTTAGGGTCGCGACTACAGGGGGACAAAAGTTCCAAACAGTGGATAGTGTTATTTTTGTAACTGATTGACATTTCGGTTGCGCTATAAAAGTATCACACCGTATGGTACTCACGTAGGGTCAAAACGATTCATAAATATGCGACGGCTATACGACTGCGGAATTTATAAAATATTAAAAATTTGTGAAAATTTACTGAGCGGTTAAACTGTTGTGAAAAATTTACGAAGCTGCTAAACTGTTGTGAAAATTTTTCACTAAACCGCTAATGCGGCGTTCATGTTATAATGCCCCACTGTTTAGAACCTGTGTCCTCTTATAGCCATGACCCTACCGTATAGACAGCCAGAGTCACACCCACACTATAAATGCATTCCTGAGGGTATACAATACACCTTTAGCTACAATATTTTTTGTTCAGAGTGTTGGCCATGCCCTTATCTACCATGTTCCAATGGGCCTTCCAGAGAATTAACAGTAACGGACACCGTCTGAAGCTAATCATTTTTGTGTGGTTAGTTTTTTGACACCTCGATATTTGTTTCTAGACCATATCCACATCGACAAAATGGTATGCCGCACGCCGCCAATAAAACAACAGAGAAACACAGCGTCGGAAAATGACAACACCACTACTAGCTAATTACCCTTCAGTTTTTTCTAAACAACAAATGGCGGTCTACGACACCCTGTTATCGCTGGCGTTCATGAAGTTTTGTGGGTGCATAGGCTCCAAACGTTGGGGACATTATAACATGAACGCTGCATTTTTGTTAAAAATTTATATAAGTGGATTAAATGATGTCAAAAAATTAGTAAGCAGCTAGACTGTTGTGAAAAATTTATCATTTGCTAAATTGTTCGAACAATTTACTAAGCCGCAAAGTTGTTAAAAATTTATATATTAAGCGAATTAAACTGATTTGAAAAAAATTACTAAGCCCTTAAACTGTTATGAAAAGTTTACAGTTCAGGGACCGTGAGTAATTTAGTAAGATTGTGAACAATTTACTAAGCGGCTCGCCAACCTGTTGTGCATACTTTACTCGGTAACAACTGACTAAAGATCACTAAACAAGGCTATAAAGAATTTGCCAACTGAAAAAATATTGTGTTAAATTATGAACTGAAATATTAACAGAATGGAAAGTAAAGTTGAATAACTGAGACGTCACGAAATAATTTGGAAATTTATCGTACAAATGTACCTGTCGTAAAGAAAGCAATTCTTCACTGTTTTTCATGCAATTCCAAACTTGGATTGGGCAGCTGTTGCAATTGATACAACGGGTGTAAACGTGTGCTTATAAATTGCACATGCTAATTACTTGACCAAATACGAAAACAATATCAGGCCAGTTCGAATAAGACAACGCCGAAGTAGTTCTCTGATATACCTCTACGGATAATCGTAGGTGTATTTCTGGACCTAAACCAAAGCATAGCTTTTACAATCTGAAACAAAGCTGTTGATATTTTGCTTCACTTTAGCCGTTACGACTAAATAATTTACGGTTGTATTTTAATTTCAAAATTTTAACGTGTTTGTGAATAGTTTCAGTGGTACATGTGAATAATATCTAACAACAATCATGGTTTCATCAAGCAAAATAGTAAAAATTCTCACATAATCCCTGTTGCATGGGTGATAGTATCGGTCTGTTCATCACAGGACGCAGGAAACTTATGCGTAATTATGCGGAAGACAGAATGTGTCAGGAAAGTTATGCGTAAATTGGCCCTTTCCACTAGTCATGTACAAAGTACGGTTGATAGGCCGTAATGGCATGCGCAAAATCGATTATCATTTCTGTTTGCTTACCTAAGATATATCAAGTTTTCCGGTTAGAAATAAAAGCAAATTTTTCGCGAATCTTTCGCAAACAGCAACTGAATATCGGTTCGTTTTTAGCGAACTGTTTGCGAAAAATTTACTTTCCTGACCGTGACTGTAACTTTGGCAGTATACATATTGGTCTCATGTCTAATTGGTAATTGAATTTACTATTACAGAAGCAGCTCAGTGTTGCAATAACGCCAAAAATTACACAGACGAACGTTGCAAAAATGCGCCGGCAAGTCTTGAAACAACCGCTCGGAAAAATTGCAACACAACGCATTACTTCAATAAATATCTCCAAATTGTAAAAGTTCAAAAATTTGATAATACGCATAGAACACAAGTTACGGATCATGAAGAAAATGAACACTCTACTGTTAGCTATATATTCACCTATACCAGACATTTTTGACAAAAACTAGACTGGCTCTGTGTAGGTATTTATGTAACAGGGCCGCTTCGGCCCTGTCACGAGCATTTCAGGACCTTCGTACTTAAAATCGTATCGGGAAGCGTTGGCACATAGCCGTTTGTATTAAAATCTCGCTTGTATCAGTGAACCGGTTTGTATAAAAAAATGTGATAAACTGTCATGTATAAAATAAAAATGCTATAAACTGTTTGTACAAAAATGTCATATACCGTTTGTATAAAAATGTTGTACAAAAATGTCGTATACCGTTTGCATAAAAATGTCGTGTACCGTTTTGTATAAAAAATTCCGTGTACCGTTTGTATAAAAATGCCGTGTACCGTTTTGTATAGAAATGTCGTATACCGTTTTGTATAAAAGTATCGTACATCGTTTTTGCATAAAAATGTCATATACCGTTTTGTATAAAAGTGTCGTACATCGTTTTTGTATAAAAATGTCATATACCTTTATGTATAAAGGATGTCGTATATCGTTATGTATAAAAGATGTCGTATACCGTTATGTATAAAAATGTCATATACCGTTTTGTATAAAAGTGTCGTATACCGTTTTGCATCAAATGTCGTACACCGTTTGCATAACGAATGTAGTACCCTGTTAGCGATTCGTATAATATGTCGTACTTCGTGTTGTAATTGTCGAATTTGATCATCGGGACGAGTGTTGGTTGAGGCTCGCGGGACAAAATAAAGAACTTAGGTTGATCAAGCCGATTTAGGATACCGGACACTACGTTCTACACCGACGGAAAGTAGGCATCACACTGAAACCATGAACAGCCGCCGCTGCGCGTTAAAACTGTGACGGTAATGACCGTCCGGGAATAGGAGGCCCCCGAATGCACGTTCAAGAAAGCAAGTTTGTTAAGACTGAAATCAAAAATATTAAATTTACTTGGGTTTAGCAAAAAACACTGAGCAATGGTTACGGAAAACAACAAGTCAAAATGAACGGAAATCATACTTTTGGTAGTTTTCGCCAGTATGAGGGACGACGGATGCCGGGTTAATGTGATGGCCCGTCACCGTCTCCGGTACCACGATCCGGAAAATAACCGGAGCAGACCGGTAGAACACGTTGGGGAATTGTGCATGGACCTCCAAAACCGCCCCAAACAACGCCACAACTTCACTTGCACTGTATAGGGACAATCGCTACTTACGCTAGGTAGGATTGTCAACGTGGAACCCGGACTGTTACCTTCCATATATTTAGGACATATCATATATAAAATATGTAAATGCATTTACTTGTGTGTGTGCCCTGTGGACAACTCTTTTAGGTAAAATCGCTTCGTTTCTGCAGCTCATTGTAGCATGCCACTAAGACAAGCCCCGCTTCCCGACAGCCTCGTTGCCATACCCCGCGTCAGAATCGGCGCATGCGACCCCTGGTTTTGTTTATCGTGACTAGTTGAATCCAACAATATGCGCTGAGCCCCGCCCGAGTCCCCGTTGACTCGCGGTAGCCCCGCAAAGATGCCTAGAGAGCTGTTGCCAACCGCTGATGGGCACCAATAATTCGAGATTTTTCGCTCAACTCTAAAATGGGCGAACCGCCCCTCATTGGATTCGTCTCGATGAGACATCTCCAAAAATACCCGGCGGGTCTCGGTCCGCCGCCCCGTTAACCCGGGACGACCAGCAAAAGCGCCCCTATCGTAGCCACTACTCTCTCTAACCGCTGCAATTTTATTACCGTTTTTACTCCTGCCGCCCCAGTAGCAATATCACCCCTCGTTCAAATCGCCGTTGGACGGTGAGTCCAACGATACCCGGCGGGCGTCGCTCCGCCCATCCGTTAACGCAAGAGAGCCCGCTAAAGCTCCCCATACTGATACACATCGGAACCCATAGATGGGTCCCGACCCGCTTCTATGTCTACCCCCCTTGTGTTTGGTATCAATCGACCCCGTTTTCCGTCCTGAGACCGAATCCGACCCCAGCCCCTCGAAAATCCCACTGGATTCCCCTTGTCCCGCCACCCTTCCCGCACCCTTTTGTTGTCTCCTCGTGTCCTCGCTGTCCTTTCGCTTTTGTCCTCGTTCTCTCTCTAACCAACATTTCTGGTCGGTTTTCTTCTTCGTCGCCTTTGTTGTTGTTGTGTTTGACGTGTTGTGCGTATGTGTCTATCCTGAGCGACCTTTCTGTCGCTCTGGACGCCGCTATGTCTACTGTGTGTAATGTGTGTATTCGTGTATGTGTATACTTGTGTGTAGACATATATGTTTATATATATATTATGTTAATATGTGAGTATTATATATATATATATATATATATATATATATATATATATATATATATATATATATATATATATATCAATCTATATATGAGGACACGACATAACAGCGGACGGACGAGGACAAAACAGACAAAACTCGCTAAAATTTCAGAGTTTTACGGACGGACAAAATACGAACGATTAGGACGGACGGGAGGCGACTTTAGGGCAGCACAAAGCACAAAAATTGGCCTATTCTGCATCAAAAAACCGGGCAGCTCCGCACTCGCGGCAAGTATCAGAATAGGAAGTGAAGACAGTTTAATTTCAAATGACTGTTTTAACGTATCTAACAAATCAGATACTTATGTTAATTCTGTCTATTTTACTAATACTCTAAATAACCTCAACAAACAATATCAGATAAATAATTTAAGCATTGTAAACAACTGTGTTAAATGCGTATTAATTAATGCTAGATCTGTATTAAACAAAGCAGGGTCCCTGAGCAATTAGGAAATACGTTAACGTCTGTCCCGTCTCTGACCTCGAGACGGGCAATTTCCCGTCGTCGGTTCCCCTCCGGCGGGACTTTGAAATATAGGCATTGACATGCAACTTCAAATAAGCTCGATTCTTTTCGATGCTTTTGGATGTCCTCATGAGCGAGGGTCATCTTCAAGGCAAGATTTAGCTTAATTAGGATGGCGGAAAATCGAGGACAACAAAGGCCGAGTTGATGTTTGCCGACTCGGGATGGGCTGGGAAGAACAAACAGCAAAATTGTGAGCAGATTGTCACGCTAATTGGGGCTGAAGAAGGAAATTGCGTGACCCGAAAGTATTTGCAGTAGTTTAAGTTAAGCTGGGACCGGAAACAGTTCAAATTTTGTTAGTTTAGGATCTGATTTCGCTGGACATCCGGCGATGAGGACGGGAAATAGGGACTTCAAAATTTGCTTTTCTTGGGAAAATGTGGACAAAAATCACAGATGGTCAACTTCCGAGTACTCGGAAGATTCAAACTTAAAGTCGGCAAATTTAATTGAAGCCGACTCTCTTTAAGGACATCGACGGTTTACGGTAGCCGTCAAGATTTAAATTTCCGGAAGTGTCCCCAATTGGACACTGGACAGAAAACCCAAAAAGTGGGCGTCAAGAAATCGCCAACGATTGGACGGCGACAAAATCGCGATCCTAAACTACAGCCAAAAATTTCGAGGTTGGGGATGTCGCTCAAGAAACTCGAATCAGTTCGACTTCGGCAGCGCGGAGTTCGGTCGACTCTACTGACCAGCTCCGACGCTTGACTTTTGCCGTATAGTTTTACTTCGATTTATGCTTTCTCGTGCTTTTCGTTTTCTTCGTTTGGAATGGGCTTCGACGGTTGGAGGTCCCGCGCAGACATTTTCCGTCTCGCGGAAGGGGACTAGCACTAGCTTACCCGGATCAAATATCGTAAGTCAAGAGGATAACCAACTGTATGGGGGCTTACTTTCCCCAGATGTAACAGTGACAGGTCATTCATAGGTAGTTAGTTAGGTTCATTAAAAAGCCTCCACGCATCGAGTCCCGTTTTGGGCATCTTGAGCGATGGCACGGGATTGCTGTAGAGCATAGGACAAATAGCCGAAGTCCATCTGATTCCCCGTGGTCTTAGGTAAGGCACAACAAAATGGACGCTTCTCGTCCAGGCTTTACATGGTTTGCTGCTTTTGAGTTAGGGTTATCGAGTATTCCTGAGTCGACCACGGTAAAACTTTTGAACGTGCATTCCATTGACAGCGGGACTTACTCAACTGCTTGTTTTGGTTTACAAATTTACAGTTTAGTTGATCGTTCCATGCTCATGCCGTGTTTGAGCTTGGACAGAAACGCAGATTAGGGACGGAGGACTAGTCTCCGTCGGGCTTTAGGAAGCCCTCAAAATTTTCTTTTACTTTAATGAGCTAAGAAAATTCGGGAACCTAAAAGATTAAACAAATTCTAGGCACATCAATTTGAGCCTAAGGTGTTTGCTGCTTTCTCGGAATGTTGTCTCGGAGTCATCTTTACTCAATTGTTTGAATCTGATTTTAGTGTACGTAGGCAACATAGTCGGTAGGCATCTCGTTTGTACACTCACCTCATTAGGGCGACTGACCGGAGGAACGGTAGGTGACCACCCTATGACCTTTATGATCACAAAATTTGGCTAAGGGAACAAGACCCCCAGCCGACCAAAATTCCGACGACCACGTTCGGTGCCGCGAACGCATTCGTTTAGTGGTGATGCACCAGTCCTGACTCCCAATAACAATGTGGCTAAAACAATTAAATTTACGGGTGTTCACCAATGCACTACGCAATGGTCTTCTCTCGAGACCATTGTCCAGAAAAACTAGCATTAAGGCTTACCCCTGCGTCATCACCAGATACCGTCTTTGCGGGAGAAACACGCTGTGTCCCCGCCTGCAAACAAAGTTTTAGGATTTTCAAAAAGTAAAGAAAACTTACCTCCTCGCCCAGGCCGTTTTGGCCCCAAACCGGGCGAGTGCAAAACCCCTTTTTTCTTTTGGAGCGAGTTGATCGCCGAGTTTAGCTTTTCTTTGATTTTACCTCGGTTTGCCCGTTAGGCTATGTACTATATATGCCCAGAGTCAGTACTTTTCACAGTTTTAGCACTTGCCAGTTACTTTTCCCGTACTATGAGTTGATTCTGCACGGAGAATTTAAGTCCGCTGCAGTTTCACATGTCTTAACCAGTCGACCATAGGAACACATCGACTTTTATTATTATGTCGATGATAACTCAACTGCACTACAGTGCAGTTGAGACACTGCAACATTGCAGTGTAAAAAGGAAAAAGGTATGATTAGAGAGAGGCAAAAGACAAACGACCGAGGAACAAAACCAAAGACGCAAAGGCGTCCAGGGCCGACCGCCCCTGGCCCGGTTAGTGCAAACGACCCCAATAGGTAGGAAATAAGGCCACATTACTCTTCAGCTAGGTGCGTTCCACCCGAAAGACTCGCCTCTCCGTTCAAAACCCAACCCCGAGTTCAACTAGAAATCAATCGGCTGGATGACCGTCTCGCAAGTTGCTCATAAGGACGCACCATGCCGTGTAGCACCATGAACGCATCCCGTCGGCATACACCTAAGGAACGACTCCAGTTTTCCCCTACGTTTGCTTCCAGAGCTCACCTTTCGGTCAGTCGTACTACAAGGTAGGTAGGGATGTCGAGTGCTATAGAGTGAATCTAGGCCTATGCACCAATGTGAGTCCATCTTGAGGACAAATTCTCAGGCATCCCTTGTCACCAATTTGCGTCGGTGTCTCCTTACGTAGCGCTTAAATGCAGCAGAGCTCGCGTAGTCAGTTCGTATCACCGTTTCTCCTCCGCCCACTTGAGTATTCGTCGCCCAGAGCGACCTGCAATAAGGAGCAATTTCTGAAGCACACTAGGGCCCCTGGTCAGCGTACTGCATAGCCGACTGGTTCGCTAATATTGAGTCGAAGCAGGGATAACCGCCCCTAGTTCACGCACGCGCGTGGATCCGCATGCTCCGCCCCTTTTGCCCGTTTTTAACGTCTTGAGCCCCATAGTATACTGAACTGAAGCGACTACCTCGAGCTGTCGTTAGGCCTTCCAGCACGTTCAGAAAACACTCGTCCCCTGATAAGGATTGATTACTACAATAAACTTTGCATTTTAATCATTGTGTTCAGACTTATTTCATTCCAGACGCTAGGGACTTCTGCCTTCTCGATGGGTTGTCCACTCGGACGAGCAGGCACTACCCGTCATGGCTTGTGGGCGAGAATGTCACAAGCACGGGCGAGCACGGCCTTCTGTCCGATCTACTCATGCTCTATAGAAATAACCCGACAACACGAATAAAATTTTATTAGTTCACGACCAAAATCAAAAATTTGTTAGGAACTCTCACTAGTTTGATAAGTCAAACCTCCACTGGTCAAGGTACCAGTACGCTCGCGTAGAATTCATTGAAAAGCGCAGGCCACGCCATTGATAGTCCGACATTAAACACTCAGGGCTCGTCGGAACCCTGTGGGGGCCACATAGGTCACTGCTCTAACACGGAGCACCCCAAGAACTTTGCTAGGTAACTCGTCTTGAGCTTCAAATTTCTAGGGACCTTTTCATGTTTTATTCCAACATTTATCACAATAAAATAGAACCAAACAACTTCCGATGAGTCTAAGATAGGGAATAGCGGCTAGGCTCCATGACCTGCGAGCAGGTGTCTGTGCTAGCCTCCCTGGGGACCTCAGAAATCATACCCGATACTAGACACGTGCGCAACCTTTCGGGCGGGGTCCGAACACACCCCGTGAAGCGCGCCTGCGGCCTGCTAAGCTGCGTAGCTTCTTGGGTCTGACAAAGAATAGGATCAAAATTTAGTATTCACGGTCCACCCTTGAGGTTACGATAGCCGGGGTCGTATGGGCACGGTGTTAGGAAGTTGCGCCATGCAGCTGCGTCATCGGTTATTACATTTAACTTTAAATAAACACACCCTTTTATGCTAAAAAGCGCCGGTACGCCTCGCCTAGGAATCAAACGTGCTGATACTACATCACCTAATTATACATAAAACGTGCAAAAATAGAAATGAAACGGTCAAACTAGCAGACTTATTTCACTAGTGTTTCAATTATAACTGCGAATTAAGACACATATTGTGCACTGTCTTGTACTGCTCATTGCATGACGCACAGTGTGTGGGAATGTTTTGTGGAAATTGCTGTTTCCACACGAAATGTAGTTTTTAAAAATCCTTAAATACATAGATAGCATATGTAAAAAATATTTCCAAAATGCCGAATTCAAATTACTTGGACGCCCTAGACGAATGATTTGGGTATATTATGCTTGGACCTTATTGCTATATTTAATAAATGTATTAAAATAAATATTCATTTTTTTCCGCACTTGTGTTGTATCACTCTCCATTGATGCCAACTGTGCGCGCTCGAGTGTACGCTGTTAAAAAGGAGATTTTACCGGGCGTGAATAGATGCCCCACTCTAGGCTTACAAACCGGAGGGCCCACACAACAGCAAAAAATTGTCATGTAGGAGGCCTGCCAGAGATAAGACCCGACCCCGCTCTCGGCTGCCTACCGTTTCAGTGCATCTGAAATTGCAAAATTTATCCAAAAACTATAAGCTCGACGACGCTCATTTTCTCCTACTGCAAGAAAAAGGACCCGCCGACGAGCGCGAGGTTTATGTGCACTTAAACATAAGGAAAACCGTCAGCCATTCTATTTTGCCATTCGCGATGTGAAATACACATCAATTGTTCCGGGACCAGTAGGATATTCAATTCGATTCATTTCTAGTGCAGTCTTAGATATTTACATTAGGGTTATGACAGTTCACTAACATTTGATGGCGTTGAAATAAGATTCGAAATTGTTCGCGAACAAATTTAATCTAACTGTGACGTCATAAACGGACCGGTGCTATTATGCGTGGATAAACTTTACATGCTCAGCTGATTATCCTATTTTGTTATTTGGAAAAAATGCGTTACCGAACTCTATCTACCCAAGCAAAAATTTGTTGTTTTATGTTCGTGAACATCAAAATTGTTTGTGAACGAAATTTTATCGCTTTTGAATCCCAATGGTTATGTTGGCGAACATAATGACAAACTACAGGACCCTTTCGTGTATGCCGTCGCATTTACATTGAATTTGTTCGCGAGCAGAGACGAATCCGAATTGAAAACTGATAATCGACGTGGAACTGTTGGCCGATTGCAAATCACTATTTTTGAGCTAGCGATGAATCGAATCCGTTTCTTACTTGTTTCCTTATGATAGATGTGGATTCGACATCGCGTTTTACAAAATAGGATAGTTAGTGGGCGTAGGTTAAGTTTAGTCGAACATTATTGATCAATTAGTGTTCGCGAACAAAAATCTTGTTAATTCAAGCCCG
Source organism: Trileptium ribeirensis (assembly GCA_030248225.1). Lineage (NCBI taxonomy): Eukaryota > Metazoa > Nematoda > Enoplea > Enoplida > Thoracostomopsidae > Trileptium > Trileptium ribeirensis. Next base: position 97,153 of record JASANE010021084.1, read on the forward strand.
ATAAAATGCTGTTCATCATCAAATTTGATATTCGCGAACAAAAATAGCATTTTATGACCGAGTGGAAAATGTTTGGTGACGAAAATTTTTACAAAAAACAAAGTAGGATGGCCAATAGGGTCGTTTTAGTTTACTAGCGTATTAGCCTAGCTTATTTACAATGCTTTGGAGCTTCCGCAGCTATTTTCCAGTTGTCCCTTCGGATTGATGTTCTCCTCGCAAACCGGAAACGTATTACATTGTTGTTTTGCGCTGATAATCAGCGTTTTGGTGGATGCCTGTGTTGATTTGAATTTTCAAATTTTAAAATATTGTAATGGAAGACCAAAATAGAGGGGGCAGATGGAGGGGTTGCGTGTTAATATGATTATTAGTGATGGCTTTGTTCAGGATTTTTTGGCAAGTTTTGAAAACGTCTCAATGCTATCAAGATAATTAAACAAGCGTAGAGTCTATCAACAGTCGGGAGCGGTGGATGATTAAATATTAAGCTTTTGGTATACTAAATTGTAATTTGAGAATTGTTTCAAACTTGGAATAAGCTCCCAAGGATTAAATAAAACGCTTTGACGTGAGTCCTTAAAACGTGCGGCACCTAAATGATTAAATCTTCCCATAAGTTCGTTTGTTTCAAATTAAATAGTAAAGGTTTCTCTGGGTCTAATGCGGGTCGACGAAACAAAGCTAAGCACAAAGCGACCCATGATCAACGCTCCGCTTGTGTAAATTTCACCTGCAACCGGTATGAATTTAGGTATTGCAGCAACTACTGTGAGATGCGTACACAAAGATGGTAAAAAAGACTGCTACAATCGATTCAGTATAAAAATTTATTCCACCACTCATTTTGCTAGGATAAAATCTATCGAAATAAAACTAGATAAAATCAGGTCAAGTTAATATAAATCGAAATTTCTAGTTTTTATTTGACTAGAATTTAGTCGGTATTTTAAAAAGTGTTAAAACAGACTTTAAAAAGCTTTAACAGAATTAATTCTACAAAAACCAAACAAATTATACTCAATTTTATTTAAGTTGGAATCCTTTCAAGTAGAACTGATTCTCTCTAGAATTGATTCAACAACTGAGTTGAGTCTAGCATATATTTCACCATCTAGCTACACGCACCTTGCAGTAGTTGCCAACTAAATTTGTTTCGACCTTCGACAATATTTGTTTGGCTTAGTTGGTAGCAGTTTTGTGGCGAAAACCATACCGACCTTGATCTACTCGGTACCCTGGGATTGATATAGTATTTTATGAAAAGCAACTAAGCCGTGTATTTAGTAGTATAAGGACAGTTGACTAGAGGTCTTGGAGCCTACGAAAATTCCAGATACCCGTTTTCGGGTAAGCCTCAACTAAAGTAAGCGGTGCCTGCAAAGCCATTTGAAACCAGGGAAACAGAAGTGAAAAATCGTAGGAATTACCGGAGGCTTATTTCCAGTTTAGGATGCAACCCCTCCCCACGTTGGAAAATGCTAGACGAGTGCTCAAAACGTGCCGCGCGTACTGAACCTCGTCGTTTTTGCCATTTCCAAAATCATGATATTTATCGAGACGTACTTTTGTCTAGCTAGGGCCTGAACGATCCTGAGTTGGGCACAAAGTGACGCGACATCGTTTTAGGAGTACTTTCCATGCTACCCCTCTCACGTGTCCTCAGACATCGCATACCTGCTGGTAATGACTTTCCTGCAGTTTTGCGCACTTGACGAGGCAGTAGCCTCACTCTCGTGGTTCTCACTTGATTTCACAGCCGGGAATAATACTTTCCTACCAAAAGAAACGTTTAGGAACACCTAGAAAGTTTTCAAACAACCAATAATTTGTTCGTTGGTAGAGGACGAAAAGTCTAATTATAAAACTCCGTTTATCAAATTGGTCCATAATGATATTACAGGAAAGCAGAAATCACCTACTTGACCAGCGCTCATACGAGGGGAGTCATCGCATGTACACGATCGGAGATATGCTATCGCTAGCCTTGATCGGACTAATAGTTTGGAAGCCCTGCAGGAGTTTAGGATGCCGTACTAAATACCAAACCCCTGGTGTGTCAGTTCTTGAGGCGTGCCGCTTGTGAGGATACTGGGCTCCTGGTTTTAACCTCTGAGGCTATAGAACAAGAGCGTGCACGGCGAGGATTCTAAAACGAGAGCCTTGCTTATTCCATTTTCCGTTCCCTAAGCCCCTGCATAGGAACACTTCTGCAAAGACTTTGTTGTCCGAGGCATCGACGCCTATGAATAATGCTCACCATCGTGTGAATTGTAGCATCGGCTGGTCCGCATGCAAGTATGAGGGAGACTCGGGCGTCTGATCGATTGCATGCGTTTATTCCACACTCACTCTTCGGTGTCAAAGACAAATCTAGATTCTGTATGAGGTCGTCACATACGAGCAGCCGAGGATAATTCAAATTCTGTGCAGATTTGTCATATCATGGCCTGGAGGTGCTATTTACACCCAGTACCTACGAAAATTCCACATTTTCAATCCGAGTTTTCAATCCTGGCTGAGGGGAATAGTTTAGATTTGTGCGCCGTGTCTCTGGTGCTGGATCTGGCACTTCTGACAATCCTGTTACGCTGTAAATGTGTTAATGAATAGTGTATATTGATTGTATTATCATAATTGCGTTGATATTAAATTGGTGTTTTGGTTGCAGGTATTTGCGAGTAAATAAAGTATCTGCATTGATCATTTTTTGTAAGCGATAACCAGCAGGTAGTAGAGCAGGCTTCTTTGAAATGAGATCCTAATTTTAAGGGAAGATGTATCGTCAACTTTATCATAACAGCACAAAGCTTTGCCAAAAAACTGCAGGCATAGAAAACCGGTCCACGATGCCGATTTGAGAGTGAACATTGACAGCGACTCTCAGGTGTTCAGTGGATGTAGCATGTCAGACGGGGCTGGTTAGACGTAATGATTAGAATTACGGGTTGCCTAAAAGGCGACATAATAAAATAATTAACTAAGAAGCGCAGCCGTCACTGAAGAATATAAGCCCTGTCATGGTTGAAAAAATAGGGGACCCGGATACTATGTAGCGACTTGCGAATCGCAACTTTAAGTATCAATGCCACCAATGTAGATAGGATTTCAAGATTTCATAAATACTGCCTTTATTATCAGCGAACGTTAAATATTAAACTCATGTAGCTAATTATCATTGATGCAACTGATCTAGCTAAGGTAATGCTCACGCATATAGTAAGCTTACCAGAGTTATTTGTGTTAGTGTAAGCGTTCGGTTTCCGTACCAAATTCACTAATATTGGAACCCATTAACATGCTCATGAAACTTCCCAATCACAATAGCATAACTTAACTGTGTTCACATATTGCACGACGTACATGAGAAGCACGAGGATTCTCGTGCAAATAACCTAATGCGGCATTTAAGATAACTCGACTGCGCTTTGTCTCAAGTTTGTCCCACAGTGAAGCGTGACTATATGGGATATTGGCACAGTCAAGGCTGACTATCGGTTTTGCCCGAGGTTACAGAGAACCCTATATAATGTCCACATAATTAGGGGGGACAATGTGGCACAAATTTACCCGGCTCGCCTGACTGTTATAAAATATATATTGTAATTTTTATATTATGTAATATATTTATTAATATATTAATGACATTTCAAATTTTGGCAGCTGTTCAACGCGGTAAATTCAAATAGCACGATATATATTGTAATTTTTATATTATGTAATATATTTGTAATGTCGATGTGTGTTGCGATTGTTTTGGCTGCGGCAGAAAAGTTGTTTTTCCCCTTGCCGATCGAAATATTGTGTGCCGACATGTGAAGCAATTTTTAATGTTTTGACTTGCGATTCAACAAATGCATTTTGTCGTGTGGGTGAGCTTGGCTTATATAAACTAAGACAAATTTTACAAAACTCGGCTTTTTCTTGTGTGTTTTAATTTCCAGAATAAAAGTCAGTATTAAGCTGGTCTTTGTTGTGTAATTTCATTTATATATTGTATACGCTAGGGAAACCCGGCAGAGTAGTTATTCTTCTATACACCGACGTTAGGGGCAACCCGGCGAGTATTGAAAATACACAAACGCTACGGGATTCCCGTCGTTCTGTTCTTTTGTACATCGCTAGGCCCAGCCGGCGAGAACGTTAACCGCTTGGATTGGTCCGGCGGGCGTTGAAATAGCGCCTTCAAAACTACAAGCAGTAAAGTTTAGGTTTTGAAGGCATCACATACCCAAAATTCGGTACACCGTGGTAGAACCACCCACGAACAAGACGGCGCGTTACATATTTATTAATATTAGTGACATTTCAAATTTTGGCAGCTGTTCAACGCGGTAAATTCAAATTTTGGCAGCTGCCCAGCGCGGGAATTTCATATTTTGGCAGCTGTCCAACGCGGTAAATGTCAATTTTGGCAGTTCTCCAGCGCGGCAAATCCAAATTTTAGCAAAATACAAAATCTGGCGGCTGTCCAGTAGGAAAAATTTAAATTTTGACAGCTGTGCAACGAGGTGAATTCGAATTTCGGCAGCTAATTTTGGCAGCCGTCCAACGCGGTAAATATAAATTTTGGCAGTTCTCCAGCACGGTGAATTCAAATCTTGGGAGCTGTCCAACGAGGTAAATTTAAACTTTGGCATCTGTCCAACGCGGTAAAACTTTGGCAGTTCTCCAGTTCGGCAAATTCAAATTTAGCAAAATGCAAGATTTGGCGGTTGTCCAGGGGAAATTCAAATTTTTGCAGCTGTCCAACGAGGCGAGTTCAAATTTTGGCAGCTTTCCAACGTAGAAAATTCAAATTTTAGCAGTTGTCCAGCGCCGACAATTCAAATTTTGGCAGCCGTTCAACGCGGTAAATATACATTTTGGCAGTTCTCCAGCACGGTAAATTCAAATTTTGACAGCTGTCCAACGCGGCAAATTTAAACTTTTGCATTTATCCAACTCGGTAAATTTAAACTTTTGCAGTTCTCCAGTTCAGCAAATTCAAATTTTAGCAAAATACAAGATTTGGCGGTTGTCCAGGGGAAATTCAAAATTTTGCAGCTGTCCAACGAGGTGAATTCAAATTTTGGCAGCTTGCCAACGTGGAAAATTCAAATTTTGGCAGTTGTCCAGCGCGGGAAATTCGAATTTTGGAAGCAGTGTAAGGTGGTTAATTTCTCTTTTAGTAGCCATCCACCGCAGAAAATTCAAATTTTAGCACAATACAAAATTTAACGGCTGTCCAGTTGAGAATTCAAATTTTGGCACCTGTCCAACGAGGTAAATTCAAATTTTAGCAAGCTGTCCAGCGCGGGAATTTCAAATTTTGGCAGCTTTCTAACGTAGAAAATTCAAATTTTGGCAGTTGCCCAGCGTGGACAGTTCAAATTGTGGCAGCCGTCCTTGCGCGGTAAATTTATATTTTGGCAGTTCTCCAGCGCGGCAAATTCAAATTTTAGCAGCTGTCCAACGCGGTAAATTTAAGTTTTAACAGTTCTCCGTGGCGGCAAATTCAAATTTTAGCAAAATACAAGATTTTTAGGCTGTCTAACGGGAAATTCAAATTTTGGCAGGTGTGCAACAATGTGAATTAAAATTTTGGTAGCTGTCCAGCGCGGGAACATCAAATTTTGGCAGCCGTCCAACGCGGTCAATTTAAATTTTGGCAGTTCTCCAGCGCGGCGAATTCAATTTTTGGAAGCAGTGCAACGTGGTTAATTTCTATTCTAGTAGCTATCCATTGTGGGAAATTCAAATTTTAGCTGCTATCCAGCGCGGGAATTTCAAATTTTGGCAGGTGTCCAACGTAGTAATTTCAAATTTTAGCAGTTGTCCGGCGCGGACAACTCAAATTTTGACAGCCGTCCAACGCGGTTAATTTATATTTTGGAAGCTATCCAGCGCGAGAAATTCAAATTTTAGCAAAATACCAAATATAGCAGCTGTCCAGCCTGGAAATTCAAAATTTGGCAGAAGCCCAAGCTTATCACTATACCTAATGCAGTCTTACATCATATACGGTAAGCCCGGGCTATATGGGACAGCTATCAGTGCCTGTGCTCACTCTTGTGCAAAACGTGATAGTATCACTAAGCTGCTATATATGTCTTCATAGTTGGCTTTCCCTGTTGGAGGACAATGTGATAGTGGCGCCAGACTCTTGGACAATGTTAAGTCAGCCTGCACTCAATTTAATGTAAATGCCCCATAAGTACCAAAATTACGGGTGTTGACAGAGTTTCTTGTCCTAAGCTATATATATGTATAAAAATGCAGCCGGGTAAAATCAGCGAAAACAAGTAAGTCCTGCCGTCCGAAAGTAGGCTTAAGCGTTGACCCTCGACGTGGGCCAGAAATATTGAGGCCAGGCCGAAAACCCTGGCAGACCCGCCTGCGGACCAGTAAGCTAACCAGTTCCCTTAGGTCAGCTATATCTTCACCTAGGAATTTGGGAAGGTGAGGTTGTATGGGCACCGTAATGGTATAGCTCGGTATCCTTTAAGGCTCTAACCAGTCTTTGTACATAATGTGGGGGCCACGCCGTTATGCGTTATTGACCTTGGTGGGTGGGGACCTCTAACAGCGCATGGACCAACTGGTTATCAGTAGGTAACGTAATGTGCATTCATAGATATATTCGGCTGCGACTTATGTTGAAAGAGGAGTTAATGCCTTACACCGGTTAAGTGTTCCATTGTTCTCGCTTTGTGAAACAAGGTTAGACAGCTGGTGCTTGCAGACACAAAAAAGATATCATCTACTCAACACTTTCTCAATTTATAGTTTCCACATTTTTAGTCTTCTCAACTTTATGCAGTTTGCAACACTTTCCGGTTTCCCAAGTTTCCTGTTTCCCCCTTTTCCAGTTTCCCAAGTTTCCACCATTTCCAGTTTCCCAATTTTTCGGTTTCCCGAGTTTCACGATTTCGAACTTTACAGTTTTCCAGGTTTGTCTGTTTACCAATTTTCCCGCTTCCCATCATCTCCCAGTTTCCCAACAATTCCAGTTTCCCAATTTTTCGAGTTTCACGTTCGACAGGTTTACCAGTTTACCAATTTTTCCGTTTTCCAACATTTCCCAGTCCCCAACATTTCCCGTTTCCCAAATTTACCGTCTCTCGAATTTCCGGTTTCCCACCGTTTTCTGTTTCCCGTTCCCAAGTTTTCAACGTTCCCATTTTCCCAACTTTGTCGTTTCCCGAGTTTCCCGTTTTCTAACTTTATGGAGTTTCAAACATTTTCAAGTTTCAGGACTTTCCTGTATCCCAAGTTTCCAACATTTCCAGTTTCCCAATTTTCCAACTTTATAGTTTTCCAACCTGTTCCAGCTTCCCAACATTTAAAGTTTCCCAGTTCAGAACTTTCCCAACAATCAACCTTTTCCAGTTTCCGAACTTTCGCGTATCCCAAGTTCCCCACAGCTTAAAGTTTCTCAACATTTTACCGTCTCCCTAATTTATAGTTTCCTATGATTTGAACATTTCCAGCTTCCCAAATTATCCCTTTTTCGAGTTTCCCGTTTTCCAACTTTATACAGCTTCTAGACACTTTCTGGTTTCCCAAGTTTTCCGTTTCCGAAGTTTCTAAACATTTGCAGTTTCCCATTTCCCAACGTTTTTCACTCTCCCACGTTTCCAGCATTTCCCGAATTTACCAGCTTTATGCAATTTCCAACACTTTCCGGTTTCCCAATTTTACCGTTTCCCAAGATTCCATTTTTTATCTTTCCCAAAGACCCAATTTCTATAAAAAACAATACCCGGGGTTTAAAAAATTAATTAAGAAAATAAACAATTTAATGTGTACCTATCAGGGTTGGTTTTTTTCCGGAAAAACCGGTTTTTTCCGGAAAAAAATGGAAAAAACGGAAAAAAACTGTTGTGTGTTTTATTGAAATCAACGCCACCGTTAGAAAGCTGAGGGCCCACGTAACCCTGAAGGGCGGAAATAAATTGCAGGCCATGCCGTTCTCGATGTACTAAGCCAAGTCTTTAGTCTTAACCTAAGCTAAGGTTCTTATATGAGACATACACTAAGCCTAAAAGCCTATGTCGGAGGGTTGCCGCCCCCCGAACCCCTCTCTCTAAGCTGTTCTTTATCTATAGTTTTATGATTTAGCCCCTCAGGGTTACTTGGCCCCCTTATAACTTTCTAACGGTGGCGTAGATTTCAATAAAATACACATCAGTAGATTTATCTCATCTAACCAAGACGAACGGCACCCAACATAACCATATTCCGAAGAAAAAAAATTTGGATTCTTAAGGGGGTCTCAAAAAGTTTCAAAAAAATTTTCAGGGATGTGGGTGGAATGAGCATTTTCTGAACCGCCTCATCGGCCTGAATCGATTTATATCAAAATCAGCTCTGTTTCTTCAAAAATTGATCAAATTCTGGCTGGGGGGGCAAAAGAAATGACCCGAATTTGCAACCACTACAACACAGTGCAGCGGCACTTAAATCTTTCCAAGGGCATGGTTATGCGAAAACCACACGATGGCATACAAACCTATGGCTCTATTCAGTACCATGCCTATTTAATTTAAATTTGCCATCGGGCAAAAGTTTCTGATGCGGTGAAGGAAGCAAGCTATGCTTATGCTAAGATTATATATCTAGTCGATGCTTGGAAGATAGTGTTATACCATTTATACCATATAAATCATAAGCATGAAATGTAAAGGCTGCTTAAATGAGTGTAAATAATGCGTACGGCCGTAATATTTTGTTGCATAACGGTTTTCCAACTATTTTCGGCTCCAAAATCCTGAAATAGTTTTTTTCCGGGGGGGGGGGTAGGAAAAACACTTTTTTCCGGTGCCCAACCCTGGTATCTATTGTAACAGCCCGAGATTTTCAGGATTCTAACTGGATATAAAAGAAGGAGAAAATATACAAATTTAGGTCAGAACAAGGGGTAAAACGTCATGGGATGGGCGATCGGATACTGGTGGAGCGTGACTGGAGCATTGTATTGTGTACCATTGGACGTTTCGTTGTTATAAAAATAAAAATGTATTATGATTATAATCTATGTGTCGTCACGCTCCACCCGCCCGAGGTGCACGGGTTGATTTTGGCACCAAAATGGAGTGCTTGTGATCTCAAGTATGGTATCCGGTCGACCCAAAGTGAATTCAATAATGTCATATGTGTGTAACATGAAATGTTATATTATTGTGTGTTATATGGTAAAAGAATGTAGCGCCGCGTGTCCGGATGGGTTTGAGCATTACGCAAAATTTTTATCCAAAATCCGAACGGGGAGGGTTTTTATTTCAGCTCGGATCTCGAGGACCCATCCTGGCATGCGGTTGCGGAATAATTAAACCAATAAGTAAAGCGAGCAATCAAATTTTAGAGGCAGAAAAGTGATGGAACTCAACTAAAGCGGTCATTTTGTAAGGCCTACTTAAAAGCAAAATTTTACTAGTTTTTGGACATCTAAGGTCAAGTAGGCTTATCACATCGTTAATAGGATTCCCTAAGGCTTCAAAATTTCGCGGTCGGGCCAAGTTGGCCCTTACCGGTAAGTACTTAGGGTCCCCTAAGTGTGCGTTTAAACACCCATTTTTCAAAGTCTCCGAGCTCAACCAAAATTACCAAAACTCTCCAATTTTTCAAGCTCAACACCTCCAAAGTATCTTACCCTAACTATCTAATCGAAAACCGGGGTCACCTAACTTAACCGGTCCGAGCAGGACCCAAATAACCCTCCCGGAACACCAAAACTTTCTGCCTTGTCTCACAAAACGGCCTCTAGCAGGCCACCTATAGGAGACACGTTAAATTTGACATTTTCATCAGTAGGCGACCCGCCAGGGCGTGAACCTGGTCCCGCCCCCGGCCGCCTACGACCCCTAGTCAGCCTAAAAATATAAATAATCTAAAATGTTCTAATAAACTTTAAGCGCCCTGGGCGCTGGTATATCACAGCTCGCAGAAAACCTCGCGCCTACCAGCGCGAGGTTTAGTTGTTTACATTGTCCGGCACATAGCTCGTCGCGCCCACTCTAAAGGCGGTTACGAACAAGCTTGCGACAGCCGACTAGCGGCGACTTATACACAGATGGGCAGCAGATTGTGTTGGTCTGTAAGCTGTATTTAAACTTGGCAATGTGTTTTGTGTAAATATATGCGTGCCAACCGTTGTATTTGTTTGCAGCTTTTACATATGGTTCTTTGCAGATTATTCGCAGATTTTAAATTTTCGAATTGGAAAATGGGAACCGGGCCAAGGAACTAAGGAGGCCCAGACTTCTGACGGGCTTGCACGGTAGTATAAAAGGAAAGGGCCCGACGCAGCGTCGGAGCCAGTCGAGTTGTAGCACAGACCAAGTGGTCTGTTTTTGGAGTCGAGTAGTTGTCGCCCTTTTAGCTGTAAGGTTTTAAAGATTTTGTTTTTGCTTGCTTGGTTTTCTTTCCTAGGGGTGTCTCCCACTGTGTAGCACAGGACGGAGCCCCCTAGTGACTCTTCAAAGTTTCGAAATTTCGCTAGCCGGGGTTGCCCTTGCGCGTGCGGGCGCGTCCGATGGATGCTCCGTGCACTCCTAAGTGCAGTCCCAACGAAATCAAGAAAGTCACGCGCTAAACTGCTCGCAAATCACAAATGCTCGACTGGTTCCCCGCTCGTCGCCATTTCAGTTTTAGACCCGGGGGCGAAGTTTCAGTGATGTGAAGGGGGTAAGGAACGAGGAACACACGGGGAAGGGGGAAGGACATAGGGACACGGGAGGGGTAAGGCGTTGAAGCAAAGTGTTCTTAGGAATAAAAATTTAGTAGCGTGTTGACCTGGAGGCAGCCGCTAAGGCAGATAAGAATTGAGCATAAGTACAAGTTAGCGCTAGGCTCCCCCATCAAAATTCGAGCATTTGGACCCTGAGCATTTCGTTTAACGAGTCCACGATTAAGTTGTTTCAAAACTAGTCTTCCAGGCCGTTTAGACACGGTAGAAGACTTTCATAATTTACAGCAAACAGTTTAGGACACCGCCACAAATTGGCATTATAAAACATTTCTAAATTTTCAAACGACCTCCAAAAGACCGTGGAGCTTCTTTTGACTCGCGCTCCACCCGCGCTCGCTTTCAAAGTAGCAGCTTGAATTGAGACTAAGTCATAGGAAAATTTATGAGAACAACTCCAGGTCACACGCCTTAAAGACCCACTTGTTGGGCAATAAGGAATCCTCCAACCCCCGGACGGACGTAGTCATTTGCACGCAAAGAGCATTTGAAAAGGTAAAGATCGGAACCCCTGACGCTAGTTTTGAAGTTCGAGATCCTGCCCTGAGCGTTGTTTTATCTGTTAAAATTTTAATCTACTAGCCTCAAAACGGACGGGTCTCAGGCCGTTTAGACACGGTAGAGCACTCCGTCACGCAATTGTAATGATGGAATAACTATCGATGGGTCGATGCGGCTGCTCCATACGGAGTGCGTATCGGGACCTCTCGTGCGTTAATTTCCCCCCACTTCTCACGGTTTTGGCAAATCTACTATTCCAACCATACAAGGGTACTATCCGACGTGTTTTCAAACTTAAAATCACCACTGCTTTCTTTTGGTTCTCAAACTAAACATTTTGCAGAGAGCGCGGCAGCGCGCGCCCTATTCATGCTCGCAAATGACTGCGGACCTCCAATTAAATCAAAGGCACTCGGAGGAGCGCCTCACCAAATTAGGAAACGAGGGAGTCAGCTGCAACGCATGGCTGAGTAAAATTTAGCCCGTTAGCCGAGCGACGGCCCTGAGGAGAACACAAAGTAATTGTGTCCCCAGATTTTTTATGCGAAGGAAAATTTATAGGCGCGGACCCATAACCCGTTTAGACACGGTGGGTTTCGATATAGCGCCCCGTTTTCATGTCAAGTTATAAATTCAAAACCTTTACATGGCAACCAACATTCGGGAGACGGGGCAGCGCCTTCCCCCTTTTGACGAAGACCCGCATTTTCACTCCGACCCCGGTGCAAGCAACTTTGGATCACAAACTTTTCTTGCGAGTAGTCTGCAGCTGACATCCGGGCTCAGAGAAAAGGTCGCTACCGGCAGGGAGCGGAGAACAAGGAGAACAGTGCATCAATAGGATGTTAAGCGATGATAGCTCAGGGCATATTAATAGATACCGTCGACGAGCGGTGAGTGAAAGAAATTTACCGAAGTACACTGCCTAGAGGACAGCGAGCTCCACGGGTAAACGTAAGGGAAAACTGAATCGATTTTTTTACTCATTCCCTCGTAGCGCCAAACAAGGGATTCACATCACCAGCTTAGTATATAACAGGGTGCCCTGCGAGGCACCCGCACACTTTTTGTTGTACAAAGTTTCTGTTTGTTATTCGAGTGTAATAACGTGCAATTATATCAATAAAGTGTTAGAGTGTTGACTTCACGTATAGCGACACGTTTTACTAGTAGTAGCCTTGGAGGTTTCGAAAACAATCTTTCAGGATTAGCACTTAACTCATTAGGTTCGGCTGTTCCTAGGCCCGGTGAAATTTATCTAAGTTGGCTAGAAACCCTCACGGACCATTCAGTTCCGAAATTCATAGTTAGGCTCGTTCAGTAGTTGATGCACGGCTTTATCCAAGGGCCCTGGGGATTGGTCTCCAGGTGTTCCCTCGTGCTACCAGTTCAGCAGGAAACTTCTTGGTAAGCCAACCAAATTTATTGTTGGATCTAGGCTCTCGTGTGCTAGACTAGGTCAAGGAATCTCATCCCCACTTAGGATTTAAAGGGAATTGAGGGAAAGGCGAGTCAGCCTTATTACCTGTGAGCAGGCATAAGGGTTGACTCTCCCTCAGGGGACCTCCATACCACTAGACATGTGGACAAATATAGGGGCCAGGCCAAACACCCTGGTTAACCCGCCGGCAGCCTACTAAGCTAAGCGGTTGCCTTAGGTCATCTAGCAGATCACCGGGGAGTCGTGGAAGCCGGGGTTGTCCGGGCACCACGCCAAAAAAAATTGGCGGTGCAGCTGGGATCCCTTAGGGCCAGAACTGGTCCTAGTACATATTGTAATTGGGGGCCACGCCGTGAGGCGTTAATAAAATTTCTTTAAGAATAAAAGAATTTCACGATCACTAGGTATCGGACCTCTCGCATAGGGAGAAGCCAAGGAGATAAAGCCTAATAAAATCAAAGAATCACGTTTTGAATACCATTAGTTTTGATCATGATCTCGATGTTCTGTGTATATATATATCGTTGCCGTAATCGGTGGCTGCGGCTAGGGTGATCTAGGAGGGCTCAACATACATATCAACTAGTTCGGTTGAACTTTCAGAACTCGCCCGGTTGTTCTGGATGAGGCGGTTTTGGTGTCCTACGCAGGTATGTGTGAGGCCTTCCGGATCACCTGAGCCCGGGGTACGTGCAAGCATCAACCATTATGAAAGATGGAAAAAGTAACCCAATGCATGTACATACGCGACGTGGTGATGGTCTGTGCTGGCTGGTCGTAGCCATAGGCCGAAGGCAATTTCTTTCAGGATACTTAGTGTTCCTTTAAATTGACCAATTAATAATAACTAAATAGCGAGACCAGTACTGTAAGCGTGTTACTAGTATTGTCGACATTAATTCGTCGTGGTGTATATTTGATTTCGACGTATTGACTTTTGGTCGCATCTGCCACGCCTAGCAACACTGAACTATTATAACGACATTTTGGTACGACTGGGTTCAATTCGGACATTTGCCAACATTTATATTCGCCCAGGGTACGATTGATTTTGCCGTACTGACTTTGGGCGATACTGAACTATCGTACCGGCCTTTTGGAACGTTTGGACTCAATCCGGCTACTTGTCAACACTTTATTATTCGCTCAAGGTACATTCAATCTTGGTTTCGGCGGTATTCGCCCGATTCAACGCTATTGAAGTACCGTACCAACGTTTCGGAACGTTTAGGTTCGACTTGGACACTTCATACAATCGTGGTTGTTGGTTGCTGCGTCACACTTGAAATCTGCTCGATTGACGGTTTGGAGCCGGCTATCGACATTACGCGAATCGTCGGAGAACTGTTACACTCAATCCGTCGCTCGGTCTCGCCTCAGCCAGCGCAGACAGTAAATCGCCAATCGAACGATTCCACAGGAAGCGCCATCGCAGTTGTGAACGATATTGATAAATATCTGCGTCAGGGTCAGTCTATGATGTTATTTTGTATATGCTCCTTTGTATGTTCATATGTTGTTCTAGTTCGATGGTTACTACTAGAGTATCGTTGTTAGAATCTGAAATTTTGTCGTTATCTCAAACCGGACTGGTATATCGCGCGTACCTCCAAGCCAAGGGCTAGGCGGATTTTTGATTTTTCTTTGTTTATCCTTTTCGGAAACCTTAGGTGGGACAGAAGGTAGTTCACCGTCCGATTTGAAACCATTCTGTTGTGACTCCTAAAGGCACTGAACTTCGCAGTAATCGCCCCGGACTTTTCAACTAGTGGTATATAAAGGGGTGAAAAGTACAAGCAATCAGGTTCAAGTGTTTCTCCGCTGAGACCCAAGGAGTAAGTATTAAATTAACCAAACGTAGGAGGCATAGTTGTCATCTATTTTGAAAGTTGAGCTCGGTTCACTTGGTTTCGGCGATAGAGTTAGTAAGAAGTAGGTCGAAGGAAAATATTTGCCGCACCAGAAAGGTGCGAACATAGTCAAACCGGACCAGTCAGCGCGACGCGAAAATTTTACACTTCCAGTCACATACATAAGAACTAGGCACACGAGTATAATACTAAAGCTAGATGGTGCCGAACAGTAGCGTATCTGCTATTAAAGTAAACACATATAATTCGGGCTATATATATATCATCCGTGCCCTTGCCAGGCTTGGAACACGGACGCCCCACAACTTGAAACAAATAGGGATTATAAATAAAGTCGGAATCAAAAATGTCAGTACCAGCGAGCGCAAATAGAACGCCGACTAGCAATACGCCAGGAATAAATAGCATAGGAAGTGGTACAGCCACTACGGCTGGTAGTACAAATGGACCAGGTCCCACCGTAAACGGGGATCCATTAGTAGCAATCTTGCAGCAGCTAACGCAAAGGGCAACCACCGTGGCGCCTATAATACAAGTAGGGGACATTCCGCCGTTTTCAGGAGCTGACGGACAGGACTTTGAGGCCTGGTTAGCCACCTATGACAACCTAACGGATGCGAATGGATGGACATTAGATCAGAAACTCATCTGCTTCCCGACTGTATTAAAAGGTGAGGCTCTTAAAATTTACGAGAGCTTCCCAGACTGCCAGAAACAAACATATGAAGCCCTTTGCTACAATATGGGCTTCATGTATTCTTCCTCGCAGCGAGATGAGGACGCCTTAATCACGTTACGCATGCGTATACAGGGAGATCGAGAATCGGTTGCTATGTACGGGCTAGACCTCCAAAATTTAGTGGATAAAGCATTCCCGTAGGTTGAAGGCGAACAACGTGATGCGTTGCTACAAAAATTCCTGCGACAAGGACTAAGAAAAGAACTAAAATCTGGCGTAATAGGGAAGACTTATCCGTCCTTCAAACATATGATGGACAAGCTTAAGTATAAAGAAGACGCCATTATAGCGTCCCAAAAGGATGTTATCGGAGTACCGGTTCGCAAAAGCAGCCGGTCCAAGACAGTAAACTGCATATCACAAGGCGCTGAAAACACGCAACTAGTGGATCAGATCCGTGAGGCACTAGATGAGAACAAGCGCACCACAGCTGGTAGCGATGCTACTATCGCTCGGCTTATTGATCTGCTAGATAAGCGCACGGAACAACACCAGCTAAATGCAATGATGCAGAATAACGGAGCACCGCAGATAGGCGCAAGTGCAGTACCACCACCAGCACCAGTCGGAAACCAGTGTTTTCGATGTGGCTATATAGGGCATTTCGCTAGAGAATGTCCGTATTTCCGAATGGATGTGTACGATCCATTGCAAAATGAATACACACGTTTAGCCACGCGAGCAGCGCCTAATTACACGTACAATGCACCGCCACCGCCCGCTATTGAATACGCTAGGCCACCACCGCAGTACAACAATCGCCCTCGCTATCGGGTAGTTGAACCTAGAGGTGGAGGACGATACTCGCGACGCGATGAGTGGAACAACACGGCTAACCAGCGGGGATACACTGGTTATGGGCAGCAAGGATACTATCGCCCAGAGCCCGCAACATACAACACTTACGGAAATGGCGGTCAGACCGAATATTATAATAGATCTCGCGGACGTAGCGCCAATGGGTACAACCAGCGAAATAATGGATATAACCCAACATACGAGCGACGCTATGCTGCACCACCCCAACCATTGTCGGCAGAAGCCGCTCCGTTTCGGCCGCGCACACCTAGTAATGGTTGGAATAATACAAATCAGCTAGGAGCAGTACCTCGAAATAGACCCGCCCAAGCACCAATAAATAACAACGAGCGAGCTGATCGTCGAAATGCAGGTGTAATGTCAGTGACCAAAGCAGTAGATCCTGAGCTAGCACACCGCTTAGATGTCATGCGACATGAAATGTCCACGCTAGAAGAACGCGCAGGAGCTGGCTTAGGTACCCGTTCAGCGCAAGGTAACCTGATGGTCACTGAGAATGAACCAGAACATGAACAGAATAGCCCAAATTTCGAAGCCGAGTCAGAATACATGAACGACATTGAGACAGAACCAGGTTCGTATCAAGTAAATTTATTGCAAACCAGTAGGGACACACCACGCAAATTGTCGCAAGCGACCGGGTCGTGGAGTGGCAGCGAAACATACCAAACAGATGAGGAAGAGACACTTGGGTATGGAGAATTCAGACACGACAAAATACAAGATAATATTGAACCTACACGGTGCTCGGCTTTGTTGTTTCCACCCCCTGGCGCGCAGGGTGTGACCCGAGACTCTGTGAATACTGGTTGGCCAACCAACTTATTTGTATATCCCGATAGGAAGTCAGCGCGAGGAGATGATGAGTACCGAGATACCGAGCAGAGGAGTGACAGGGAAGGAGGAACCGAGAACCTAATGGAACCTAAATGATCCTGATATGCTGAGTGAGAAATATGGGAGATGGCCGTTCGGACTTCTGGGGCCGATTAATAGGGCATCCGTGTCAAGCAATGACCCAAACGCTGGCACGTGTAACCCATCTCGGGCGGCTGCATATCGGATGGAACCTAAGAACCTAATGGATGGAGAACCTAATGGAATGGAACCTAGAGAGACGCCGTTCGGACTTCGGAGGCCGATTAATAGGGGTCACGTGTTTGGCAATAGCTCTAGCGCCGGCACGGTACAACCTGGTGAACCCGCGAATTTTCATAGGCCTATTCAAAATTGTGTGTGTCTAGCGGAACCAGAAGAACCTACGGAGGAACTTATGAATCTAATGGAACCTAATGGACTAGCGGATACCGAGTACCTATTGGAACCTAGCGGAAGGAATGGATTACCAAGGAACCGAGAACCTAAGGAACTAAATGAACTTAACCTAGCGGATGCATCCAACTTAACTAAACTGACTTCCACCAATTTAGGGCGGCCGTGTGAGGCCCTTGTAGCTTTGCAGCCGACCGGGGAAGACCGTGTAGAGGACACTGGTCAGGTGCGATGGAGACCTTCGGAACACGGGTCAGTCCGATTGTCCTAGCTCCGTTCAAAATTCGAAAGCGTATGTATACCCTAGTATCTTTAGAAGCCGGGGAAGACCGTAGAGGACACTGGCCAGGAGAAGGGAGGCGTCGGGAAGTGAGCTGCCGCGATGGCCCGAGCTCCGTTCAAAATTATAATTCATGTGTAGGACCAAATTCGAACAGGGTTCGGTCCCTATGTGTAGGAGCCGTAGGATCCGACCAGGTCGGGAGCCACGGTGATCGTTTGTCGTTGTATAGTAGCTCCAACCGGCTGGTGAGTATGTGTGCGGCCGACTGCGACCGGGTCGGAGCCGGTATGTTTGAATCGTGTATTGAACCGGGAGAAGAAACTGTGCAACATGTGAGCGAAACGGGTTTAGGGTTACACGGAGACACTGCCGAGCCGAGTACCGACAATATCACAAGCATAGGGAATCATGATGATCGAGCTAACATTTGTGAAATTGTGAAACCTAGTGATGAGAAAGTGGAACTTAGTAACCTAAAGGAAAATAATGTAGCCAAGGAGGAACAAATAGTAACCAGTAAAAGCTCGAAAGTGGTGATAATAACACCTATGGTAAACGACAGAATAGAGAGAACAAACATAATGGCAACCCAGCAGCAGGAAAACAGAACGGAGATTGTTACATGTCAGCTTAGTACGGAAGCAGCCTGCGAATTCGGAATCAACCCAACCGGATTGCCGGTTGTCTTAACGAGAGTAATTGAACAAGCACTGAAATCGCCCGCCTCGTTGGGGAGTGTACCGACACTTGGCCAGGTCGGTATGGGCCCTGCGATTAACTACACGGACACACATTTGATAGAACATACGTACACGTCGGATCAAGGGGATGCACGAATATGTAGGCAACAGATATTGGATATTATATTGAGGAAATTGCACGCATTAGATAACACCAGCGAAATAGTAGAGCCTTTGATCTTACAGAGATTACCCGACAAGGAACGAATTACGTTGCTGGGGTCGGATTCAGAATTCGTGCACCGCAGTCAAACCGGAATGTCATGGAAAATTTCCCCATTACATTCTCGCACTGCCTAAACTACGTTTCGGAGAAGAACGAGCACCAATAAGAACGCTGTTTTATCGGAGGGTCATAGCTTTGTCAGAGCGCATATGCCATGCCCACCAGTTGCTTAGACGTCGAGCGGCTGGGACGGCCAGAGTCGACCGACGGCGGGACGCTGCCGTTTTGTCAGGGCTGTTAGGGTTCGCATCTCCATTCCTACACCCTATGCCGGGGATACACGTAAGTAGTTGCATGTTAAAACATCTAGAGGGACTCTTGGAGATCGTCGCTCGAGTTATCAATTCCATGAGTATTACTCAGGCAATCACTGAAGTATATCGATCTCAAATCCCTACTCTACAGATATGCATCATGTGTGAGGAAAGACACAATATAAACTTCATGCCTAGAGAGGAGTGTGCGTTCACTACCTATCATGGCGAATGGGATTACACCGGGAATCTGTCCGCCGATTATGGGGCTATTAGGAGAGATGGGACAGTATCCATTCGACCAAGCCGTACACATGGATTGCATACAGCCTATGAACTCATAGCGTATAGGGTAGCCAACTTGGGGTTCCTAGAATCCATAGTAGGTGCACCATACTTGTTGGATAACCTAGTTACGGAGTTCGACAAATCCGGACCTAAGGTTCCGGTGCTGTCCATACATCACACCGTATACGCTATAATGGCTAACGCGGTTTTCAGGGAAGCTAGTAGCAGACCAAAGCGTGAAGAACTATTGTACCTTAGACTATTGTGGTTACATGAGCCCGCTCAAAATATTTGGCAAAGTGACCCAATGGACGACATGGACCTAGTTCCAACCCCGGATAATGATGCTGACATAACATTCATTGACGAAGAGGAACTTGAAAGTGAGTTGAGTGCAGCACTCAGTGACGCTAGCGCGGACGAATTTAACATGCCCGCGATTGAATCACTCGACTCCGACGACCTCATCTCCGAGTTGGGTTCCTCCGCGGACAATGAGACTGTCAGGCATGAACACGATACTACCGTTGATAGGAGTAACCAGACATCACCGACCGGGTCGGTACGTCTTCTCCAAACGGAATAGGACAAAGAGTAAAAGCTGCAGTTGGATTGCCCAACCAGGGAGCTAAGATAATGGGACTTCTAATAGCGTTGCTGATCGTCCACCAGTTAGGACAAACTCATGCTATCGCTACGCCATTTTCAGACCAGGTAGCACGCTTAGGAGCCATGGTAAATCAACAGGTGGGCACGCTGATCGAACCACAAGCCTTAGTGATCACTGCTTCGCAATCCACCTTCTTGCCTATAATATTACGGCTATCTTTGGATGGATTACAAACTAGTAGGCAAGCAACTGGTATGGCATGGTGTGTATACACTCCTCGGGGTAAGCCATGTTTGGGGAACTGTTGTCCCAACCCAAATTGTACTACCATGCCGGATTTACAACAAAAAGTTCAGGAATTAGAGAGAGAATTAAGGAGCACCTAACAAGGCGTATTAGACGCTAGTTACTACATGGCACTAATGCGCGAGTATTGCGAGGCGAATTCTCATCTTTGTGAGGAACCTAAGGTTCGAAAGAAGCGATTTCTCGCCGCATTAGCTGGAGCAGCCGGCGTAGTGACAGGATTTCTAGGTGTAGGTGTAGCGTTCACCAACGCTGTGCACCTTAAGGACCTAAATAAGCAAGTACTCGCGTTATCTAAGGAAATGAGAAACACTTACAATGTGGCATATGGTAGTTCGCGAGCGATCATGAAATTAACGCACGCTAATGAGGAGTTGTACTCATTTATACATGATGAGATGCAGGAGGTAGTTTCTATGATCGATCAGGTAAGATGTCAGGAGCAACGCTACGTTACTGAGGTTCACCGCGAGCTAGTTAACCATATGTTTCGCACCAACCTTAGGTCCTCGGTTGACGCCGTCATGGAAGCTACGATGAGCGGTCAACTATCACCGAAAGTAGTGGACGCATCCACGCTCAAGAACTTATTCCAAAAGAACTCGCAGATAGCGCAGACAATCCTAATACGGGAACCGGCACTAGCTTACCAATTTGAGCAAATATACCCAGTACATATCGATCTAGGGTCATTTAAATTTGCCTTTATATTGCGAGTTCCCTTAGTCACGTCGGATGATGTCCGACCCTACTTTCGAATCTACAACGTTGGCTGGAACGTCCCAGAGCGCAGCGCCCATATGAAGTTATCATTGCCTGACTATGCCACGCGGATTGAACGAGCACGGTACGAGGTACTTAAACTACATGCATGTAACACGCTACCGGGTATTGCATTCTGTGAAATACACGCATTGGTAACGGACCATACATCGCGTTGTTTGGATTGGATCATCATGGGTGAGGACGCCCCGGACGAAGCTCGTCAACTCTGCAAGAACAGTGCATTGGTCGGGACAATGGCTAATCATACCGATGATTACACCACGGCACAAGGAGTCTTAATCCGAACTGTTGAACGCAAGGCCGTCGTCTCCAAGAAGAAACATCTTAGTCACGTTACCCGAGGAGAGACGATTGATATTGCAGATAACGGAGTGTTGTGGCTGTCGCACAGTAGCTACACCCAGCTCGTGGTCGGGCCACTTATGCTGGCTAGCACACTAGATGCGCAGGAAGTCACGGTTCACATTGGACCCAACATCACCGTCCACGACTTTCCGGAAATACCGCTCAAGCCTATTGCTTAGAGCTCATTGGAACACGGCAAAGCCACGAATTTACAAGTCCAGCAAATAGTGGACGAACAGCTGAAAAAGGTCATCGACTTCCCATACATCACTACCACTGGTGTAGCTCCCTACTTATGGATGCTTATCGTTCTAGCAGTTGCCGGAATAGGGGCAATAATTTACTTTAGGAAGAACGTTGGCTTCTGTAATAAATGCATCGCCTACAGCGGTGGTGGCAACAACGACCGTGTGCTCGGGAGGACTAACTCGACCCGAATTGCATGTTAAGACGGACAATGAATATGGCACCACAAACACGCCTCGACCAACTGTTTCAGCCCCAGCTGCTTCCACGGAACATCTCGAGTTACGAACAATGAGTCCTCGCCGCTCAGCTCGAATAAATGCTACGACCGAGGACGAAAGCGTTGTCCTGGTAGAGCCCGCGGAACTATTCGCTGTGTCTGAAAAATCTCAACGTAGAGGACATCGCACCGTAGCCTACCATCGGCAGGTCAACGCGATACATCACATGGACGCACCCTTGCTAATCAACGCATTTGTGTACCGCACACCGGTACTTACACTAATAGATACAGGGGCAGATGTTTCCATCGTATCACAATACCTTGTAAATAAATTAGGCCTCCAGCCACAGCCCTACGATTACACTAGGATAGTATCTGCCACCAAACAGGAATTAGCACTAGACGGCAGTATCAGCGTACCTTTGTCGATCGGGTCCATAAAGGTACAAACAGAGTTCTTTGTCACTAAAACAGCACCTTATCACTGCATTATAGGAACAAATTTTATGTCTCAATTACCAAAATGCATTATAAATTTTAAGGAACGTTGCTTAGAAATAGCAGTAGATGAGGAAGAGGCTAGGATACCTTTTGCAGGATTAGAACGGTATGACCCGCCATTAATCGCCGTAATGTGTAGGAAACTCACCACAATAGAACCAAACACTGAAACGTTCATTAATGCGATCCCCGAAATAGCTGAAACAGGAGTAGGACCGGCATTATTCGTGCCTGCACCGGAAATGGTAGATATTGCAATGGCTCACGCATTAGTACTAAGGAGCCAAAGAACCATACCAATCGCAGTAATAAATTTCGCAAACACACCGGTCACTATTTATGCCGGACAAACAATAGGTCACATGGAGGTAATGATGAACCCCAACGTGCAGTTCCTGGAAGATACAAAAAAAAATCTGATTCGATATGAGGAACACAAATCGGCGAAGCAATTAAATAACATCACCACCCACCCTGAAAGAATTATTTAACATATCGAAGCAGGAAAAAGGTCAATCGACCATAAAAGAGCTCAAACGATCTTGAGTAAGATAGATTTCGATAAGGCTTTATTGTCCCCATTTGAGTTAAACAACTGAACACTGCTATCGCTGAGAATGCAGACGTCTTCAGCACGCACGATTTTGACCTAGGGCGCTACACTGAACATAGGCACCGCATAGAGACCGGAGATGCTAAGCCGATCAAGCAAGCACCGTATCGACTAGCACATTCCTTACGCGAACCGCTTAGAGAGGAACTATATAGTATGCTAGATGCGGGACTAATTTCACCATCAAGCTCACCTTGGGGATCACCAATAGTGTATGTAACCAAGAGTGATGGCTCACTCCGCCTCTGTGTGGACTTTCGGAAGGTAAACACAGTAGCAGAACAGGATGCATATCCATTGCCTAGAATAGACGACATTTTAGGATGCCTCCGAAACACTAAATTAATGTCTAGCTTAGACTTAAATAAGGGCTTCTGGCAACTAGAGTTGGACCCAGAAACAAAAGATAAGACATCCTTTGTAACAGTTCATGGACAGTACGAATACAATGTTCTGCCGTTCGGATTAAGTTCATCTCCAGGGGCTTTTGAACGCTGCATGTCCATGATTTTAAAAGGATTAGAGTGGGAAAAATGTTTAATCTACATAAATTACATACTAGTGTTTTCACCAACGTTCGAAGATCACCTAACGGATCTAATTAGAGTTTTCGACCGTTTTCGCAGAGCAAACTTAAAATTAAAACCAGCAAAATGCCATTTTGGCCGAGGCAGTTTAAAGTATTTAGGACACATAATTAGTAGAGAAGGTGTCAAGCCTGACCCAGAAAAGGCAATAGCGATCGAAGAATTTAAACGTCCGGAGACATTGAAGCAGCTTCAAAGTTTCATAGGACTAGTAGGGTATTACCACAAATTTATACCGAACTACTCAGATATATGCGAACCACTGAACGAACTAAAACGCAAGGATGCAGTATTTAAGTGGACTCCTAAGTGTGAGGACGCGTTTAAGAAACTAAAACAGGCACTATTAGATGAACCCGTGCTAGTGCACCCTGATTTCACACAGCCATTTACTTTGCAAACGGACGCTTCAGGATACGCAATGGGCGCAGTGTTATCGCAGAAAACTAAGCAAGGTCTCAAACCCATTGCGTACGCAAGTAAAGCCCTACTAGACTATCAACGTAGATACCCCGCAATAGAGGCCGAAGCTCTCGCGATTAGATGGGCAGCGCTACACTTTAAACATTACCTAGTAGGGCACAAATTTCATGTAGAAACTGACCATAAGCCACTCAAGGCTTTATTCGACAAACCGCCTCGCAACTCGCGTTTATCTCAATGTCGCAGCGAATTATTGCTCGAATTCGGAGGGTTTGAAATACAATATAGACCAGGTAAGGAAAACGGCAATGCTGATGCTTTGTCGCGGGATCCACGATACGACCCGTCCATAAGTGAAGAGCAGGGAGACACCTACGAAATATTAATGATGGGTGGAGGACGACGCACCGGACCTCGCCCACCAACGACCTGCACAGCATGGGACCAATCGCACCTGCCGTATCCCGTACGCACAGTAGCACCGCTGGCAACTGGCGCGCCCACCCCTATAACGGGAAGCCCAGTAGCTCCCCCAGGCCAGCCAAACCCTGAAGCAATTCCATCGCAACTGGTTCCCGACACGCAAATTACTACAGTACCCCCAGCAACGCTTACTCAGCAAGCACCCACGCTAAGTGCAATCCCAATCAGAATGGATCCAGTGGAAACTCCAGTAATATCGGTACGCACTACAACTATCTCGGGTTATGAAGTCGGACCTCAGGCTCGAGGATCAAAAAGGCCACACCGGCCTGAATCAGAGACCGTAGGACTAAGAGCTACCACACTACCAACAGAACAGGAATTCGATGGACTCATGAAATTAATGATGCACTATGAAACAGAAATACTGCCGACCGTTAGGATCGAGGACGCACAGGATACTCACGAAAACATATACTTACCGTTCTTTTCAGATCTCCCGGATTTTAATTTAGTACGGCTCTTGCCATATATACAAAATGACCCGGAATTGGGTCCAATTTGGTGGTATTTGTATAACAAAACACGGCCCAGGGCCGAGCTACGCGCACTAAGAATAGAAATGCGAGCCCATTACTTCGAGTTAGCTCAAGACACCAAGATATTATACATGCATCCGTTACAACCAGGAGACATAAACTATAAATTATGCGTTCCTATCACGCTCGTACAACAAATACTCAAGCATGAACATAACACTCTGTATGGAGGACATCCTGGCCGTGATCGGTTAATAGCAAAATTGAAACAATTTTACTATTGGAAGGGTATGTCAGAACACGCACAACAATGGATCAGGCGCTGCACTCTATGCCAATCCGTGAAGGACCCGATTTTTCGGATAACCACCGGATTGGGCAGGGTTCCGTTGGCAAATCAACCAATGTATCGTGTATTCGTAGACATACTCGACATTCAGGTCAGATCACAAGCAGGCAATCGCTACGTTATTGCATTTATAGATCAATTTACAAAATTCGCTGTCGCAGTAGCAATAAGGCACCAGGATGCACACACTGCCGCTCACATATTTTTATATGAGGTAGTTAATAAGTACAGAGCTCCCAGGGAGCTATATTCTGATAGAGGAGATGCTTTCACCGCCACATGTTTGAAAGCCTGTGCCAGGAAATGCACATATTTCGGCACATGAGTTTAGCTTACCACCCTCAAGCAAATGGTGAGATTGAAAGATTCAATAGGACACTATTATATTTACTACGAGTAAGCGTACCGCAAGATGATCACCATTCATGGGATATACCATTACCATTTTTTGTGATGGCTTATAATTCTTCGGTACACACAGCCACCAAATATCCACCATTTTTACTAATGCATGGATTTTATCCTAGGTTTCCCGAAGAATACGACACGCATAGTGCAGCCACAGGATACATTGGAGCTCACTCCTATAGGGCCAACGCGCAGCGGTGGATGGCTTCTACTAGGGAACGCGCATATCAATCAATGAGAGCCGCTCAGGAAATAAATCGGCTAAGGTATAATAGGCGAGCTCGCGAACCACGTTATCAAACAAGTGAATTAGTCTGGCTCTATAGGCACGACACCACCCCAGGAACATCTAGGAAACTTACACCTCGTTGGTGCGGACCATACGAAATAGTAGGGATCACCCCGCCATGCATGCGCGTGAGGATGCATTCCAATCCGGAAGGTATGGCACATGTTGTACACCTTAATAGAACTAAGCCGTGCTTTAGAGCATTAGATCCAGTGCCTAATGTAGGAGACTGGCTAGGCCAAGTACACGCTTCTGTATTAGAAAGGGGATTGAATGAACCCACCCAAAGAATTATTGCTGATAGGGATTTTGTAACAGAAATAGAAACCGTAGACGAGGTAGCAGTACGCACAGTAAGAACAGCAGTCAGTGATAGTTCGGACACAGAAAGTATAGAAATGGGTGACCCCAATGATCCCAACTTTTACCGCAGGACGTACGCAGAGATCGAGGCCGAACAAGCAGCAATGGAGCACATCGAGTACCGGACGGACGACTACGAACCACAGAGTCCAAGGACGGTCAGGAATCGGATTCCACTGACTGATCCGGATAGAGAAATAGAACCAACTTGGCCACCAATATCGCAGGAACAAGTTACCAGCCGAGAGGCCTTTTCATACATACCAGAACCTGGTAGCCGAGACACGCAGGTGGAATATGGACGAGAACTGTGCCAGTGACGACGATGGAGCGAATAGCGGCCACCAGCGAGGAAGTTCCATTCGGCGTACCGACTGTCGGTGTTGGAATACTCGAGGGACAGCATTTCTACCCAGCGGACATTACGCTGTCTACCACACCTCGAGGAGCTTCAGGTGGAATCGCAGTACCTGGACCATACACCTCCGGAGATCTACGTTATGCAATCATGCTCGCCGCTCAGGACCATCCATTATTTCAATCGCGACCCGCTGAACATATTATGGCGTCACGGCTACGGGTACCAATGGAGATGGCAACTCGAAATGTCGGGGACTATACAACAATGCGTCCCTATAGCGCTCCACCAGCAGCTGCCGACTGACCTATGTCTCCCCACCACTATGTATTTCGTGAGGCGGCTGTCACTCAGCCACCTCCAGGGTCGCCGATGTCCAGCTATTTGTCGGAGACTTCGGGAGAAGGCACAACCGTGGACGTAAGAGCAGCTGAAGCAGACGACGAACTAACCAGCCAAACATCGCAGGAACCATCTTCCACCGAGCGGCTCGGTCGGGCAGGATAGGAGACATCAAGTAGCGACTCTAGGACGCAACCGGGAACCTCTGGATCACTAAGCGAATTCACACTTGCAGGATCAAGTAGTGATGCGACAGCAGCTCGGAGAAGAACTGGACGTCCAGTGACCTTGAGTGCTCCTCCTCGCACACGAGCACCGCCAGAAGACCGAGGAAAGGGCCTCGTTGGACGGGCCACCCAGCGGAAACAAGTCACATCAACACGAAGCGGTTCAACCATTCAATTTGCTAGTACCGAACAACCAGGACCGTCCACAGTAACCATCGCTGAGCTAGTACACCCCACTACTACCACTACTACCTCCTCAGGAATAATACGACTCAGCATTGCCCAGGCAACAGCACCAACCAGACACCTCCTTCATCGCCAGGCTAGGGACCGGGTTTTTAGACCATATGGCGCAGCATCGGACGAGGAAGTAGGAGACGCCCTACGTAGGCCTAGACGAGTGACTTTCCAGGAACTGGCGGCGACTACTAGCGAAACGGCTGGAACCTCTACTAGACTAGCATCTACTACTCGCACGCAGTCTACCAGTGTCACCACCTCAATGACCAGTGCACCAATCGCGACACCACAACAATTTCTGAGGGACGAACGCTCCTTAGGCAGGACTCGAACACCCACTTCATTCCCACGCTATTCTTCTAGCCAGGAGCTACATCCTGCAGCCTGGCGACAACGGACGCCCCGACCACCACCGTACGAAGAATCTGATTCAGACGATCCAGACTTACGCATAGACTAACTCAACCCATGCTAGCACGTATCTGTAATCATGCAAACGAACAACCATAAGAAGGGGGAATTAGAAGAGGGGTCCAGAGATATATATACAATTTTTATTAGAAGACCAGATCATCTTTACATTTAGACTTATTCCCAATATGTACATTATAGATGCATCGGGCCCCACAGCACGAACAACATCAATGCCCGTTTGATCCCAAAGGGCGTGCGGCACGCACCAGTGGACATCGACGGGCACGTGTTCCCAAAGGCGCCTCAATACCTTGTGGATCGAGCAGAGCGGTGTGAATTCTTTTCGCTCAAAAGCAAAAGGTGGGGCTACCTGTCCAACGAGCATTCCTCCGCCGATCGCTTCGAACACGAAGGGAGGCGTCTCGCCAGTGCTGCCGAGCACTACCATCTCAGCACCCTGCAGCTGTTGGGACGCGACGAGGAAGCAAAAGAGTTGGGTGAAATGGACATTTCTCCAACCGAACTCCAGCTCCGCAGCATCGCCCTACAACGCCAGATCCCGCATAGTGTTCGGCGGTGGCACATGTCCTACAGGGCACACCTGATGCGGCCGATTCTGTTGGCAAAATTCAACATTGATGAGTACGCCGAGGAGTTGGAAAGAACCGGCAGCCGGTCAGTCCTCAGCGACTCAATGGACAATTTTTGGGGCACGGGTATGCCCCCGGCCCAATGTAGCGGCCACCGAACAATCTGTCATAACGTTACCGGCCGGTTGCTCGAGGAGATCCGAGCTTTCAATCGCGACGGGTTCGTTAGATGGCCACGGGTAATCATCGTCGGTGACGAGCAGGCCCTGCCGCTCCTCGACGTAGCCGACGAGCACAACTGGCTCGTCCTCACGTACCCAACGCTGACGATGGTCGAGCTGCTGCAGTGGGCCAACGCCCTACTCACGCCGCAAACGGACTGCGTCTTCGTTTTGGGCGGCTATGACGACGTGTGGCTGGAACCACGGAAAGCATTTTCGCCGGGTGCTTACTTCAAGCGCATAAAACGACACCTGGGAGTATTGGACCGGCGTGTCCGGGAAGATGCCGCCATCTACGTTGCGTCGCCTCCCCCACACTGGGACGCCAACAACTACACGGGCGACACCTGGGGACGGCAATTCCGCACACGGAAAACGGAGCTCACTATCAGCCATCAATCGCTCCGTAGCATAATCATGCCACGATGGCCGGCGCCACTAATGGAACCTGAAGCCTGGGACGCGGTCGGACCGTTCAACCAGGGCGAGGACCGGCGACGTTGGAACAAACCTGTGGTGGCTCCAGCATGCCACCACGAATTGGTCGCTTGGGTGAAGCAACATTATCCAAAGCGCAGACATTATCCGGCGGCTCATGGAGCGACCACCGCCAAAAGAAGGATACTGTGACTATTCTGATGATGATGAGTCGAATATGTAAAGGGGGGGAGGCAGGTATAAGCAAGGAATTATTAGGGCAGATTAGAAAGTTGGGAGCTGGGAAGAAACTAAATTTTTAAATCATCCGGAGATGATAGAAACTCGAGCCACCATACAGAACAGACTCACCAAAGCAGGCATACGAGGCTAGGAATACATAGTCCTCGTAAAGGGAGCACACTTAACATGAAGCGTCGCGACAATTAAGTAATTGGCAAACATACTTATTTAGGTTCTCATTACAGATGAGCACCACGAATGTGGACGTAACGCCAAACCGAAAATCCGGCGGACGATTGTCAGCGGTCGGACCGTACGCTCCGCCGGAAATGGCCCTATTCCAGCTACCAACGATTCCAGGCTACCGGGTAGACTTGAACAAGCCGTTCGCCGCATTCCTGTCACATGGCACGGACTGGCCAGAGCTGTCGAACATGCACGAGACGTCAGCTCCATTCAGCAACGACGGCGTGCTAGCCAACTCCGTGGAGCGACACTATCACGTCCAGGTGCTGGCGCTCCTCGAACACCATGACGCCGCACGCGAACTGATGGACACGACCGACTCCCCTCTACAGATCAAGTCCCGAGCACGTGTGCTCAAAGATGAACTAATCGACTACGTCACTAGCGCTCGCCTTAAGCCGCTGTTGGAGCACATCATGCGCCCAATACTGCTCAAGAAATTTGCCATCCCGGAGTATGCGCATGCTCTCCAACTTACCGAGGATCGGCAACTGCTCGAAGCATCAACCGACGCTTTTTGGGGCGTCGGACGCTCCAACCAGCAATTGCAAAACAATGAGGCACCCGGACGCTGCCATAACGTCATGGGACGCTTATTAGAGGAGATGCGGGAATTCCGCGCCACCGGAAACGTGCGGTGGCCCCGAACAGCCATCCTGGGGGATGCATTGGCACTACCACTGCTGGAAATGGCCGATGACAACAAATGGATGGTTAACGGATGGCCGGACACCAGCCTGGCGCGACTTGTCCAAGCCGCTAATGCCGTTGTCACGCCACAGCTTAACTGCATCATCCTGCTAGGTGGCTACAACTACATCTACAGGAAAGCGCCTCTGGAGCAGCTCCATGCGACAAACCCAAACGCAGCATTCAAAAAGTAAAGCGCCACTTGGGAGTGCTGTCAAAGCGAGTTGCACCAACCACGACGATCATCGTGACGCCTCCCATCCCTCACTGGGTTGCCACAAATCAAGACGCAGCGTCCTGGACGGCCGAGCTAAAGAAAATCTTAGTCAACCATCGCCAGCGCTACAATACACTCCATAATGTGTACATTCCGACGTGGCCTGTTGCGTTCAATACACCCGACGCGTGGGAACGGGACGAGCCACACATGGAGTGGGGCGAGCGACCGCAGTTCCGCGAGCCGATGGTATCCAACTACTGCCGTCGCAACCTACGCGAGTGGGTAAGCCATTTGGTTCGCGACGCTGAATTGAAACGCTTGGCACCCTAAGCAATTGCGAGCAGGAAAGCGTAGCGTTAGCGGCTAACGTGAGCGAGAAGGAAATGAGAACATGAAAGTAAATAAGATCAATTAGTACGAGCTAGTAGGCAGTGCATTGGAAAGAGTAGTCGTGAGCAAAGAGCGCGAGTACGGATCTAAGTAACGACACCGAAATGCAGTTAGGGAAATAGCTTAAGGTATTCGTCAGGAGCATTTCATGTGACTGAGCAAGATAGGAGTAATAAACGCGATCTTATTAAGCCAAGATATACCAACTGAAATTAGCGAATTTAGATGGAATGTCCAAAATTCAAAACATCAAACTCTTTAACAAAACTGAAATTAACCAAATAGGTAATTCGATCTCAAACTTATTACGAAACGTGTCTGAGGGCCAGGGCACAACCGGCAGCCGGGTCCTTCCCAGGGGCGTGCCAAATAAGTGACGGAGGTACGTGCTAAAAAGGGGCATGTTATGTAAATATGTGTTGTTATAATAGTGTGTATAATGTTTAGAACTATGTATATACATGTTAACATAGCGAAATAGTGCGTATATAGCGTTTATAACGTTGGGAGGAATTTAAATAGATCAGGTGAAATACACCTTCGAAACAATACGAACAAAACTAGAATTAAAACTTAAACTCAAAATATTATAGACCATAAGGGTAGACTTCCAAAAATACCGAAAATAAAGGGAGAAGGGACGCGTTTTTGGTGATAACCAAACAAGTTGAACGTCGTTCTACCCTCGTTTTAACAAAAATCTTACAAATTTTCGGGAAACTTTGGGAAATTTCTCGAAATTTAGTTTAATTTTAGGCCCAAACGGGCTAATTTTTCAAATTGCGCATTAGTTTTACTTAATTCACACCAAGGGCTGTACATCACATGAGAATAATCATGCAAAATTCTCACTTTCTTTCTCATATCTCAACAAATCGAATTTTCTACTATAAGTAAGGAGTCTATAAAATCCAAAAAATTTTAAGAGACGTAACAGCCCGAAATTTCAGGGATTTCAACAAGACATTTAAGTAGGGAAAATCAGCTAAATTAAGGTCAAAAAATTGGGAAAAAAGGGGGCGACGGGCGATCGGATACCGGTGGAGCGTGACTCGGATACTATATTGTGTACTATTCATCGCTGTTATAAAAATAAAAATGTACTATAATTGTAGTTTGTTGTATTGTCACGCTCCACCCGCCCGAGGTGCACGGGTTGATTTTGGCACCACAATGGAATGATAGGACTCTCAACTTGAGGTATCCGGTCGAACCCTAATGATGATTTAATGCTGTTATATATATGTATAGATATATTGATAATGTGTTGCGCTGGAAATGTCACCTTATTTTATTTTTATGATAATACTGCGTGTCAGGATGGGTTGGCGGCGTCGTGCAGAATCTTTACCAAAATGTAAAGGGAAAATTTTGTTGACTTTCGGATCTCGAGGACCTGTCCTGTCATGCAATCACGGTATAATTAAATTGCGGAGTCTCACCCTAACTGTTTCATCGAAAACCGGGGTCACCTAACTTAACCGGTCCGCACAGGACCCTGATAACCCTCTCGTGACACCAAAATTTCCTGTTTTTAACTCACCAAAAGGCCTCTAACAGGCCACCTATTGGTCCTACATTTAAAATTGTATTTTTATCAGTAGGCGACCAGCCAGGGCATGAACCTGGTCCCGCCCCCGGCCGCCTACCCTTTTTCGTTCGCACGCGGTCATAAAAACACATTCTAATCCTGTTACAAATTCAGCGCTCTGAGCGCTCATATATTTCTCTGTTTGAGAATTTGTTGCGCCGACCAGCGCGAGGTTTTGAACAATTGGCACTCCTCGGCGACAGCTCGCTGTTTATGTTGTTTTCTTGTACAGTGCCCAGCGGCGACGTGCGATGTTTAAGCTCATTAGACCAGGCGATCGGCGGCATTGTTCAGCTTTCTTTTAGTTGTTTGTATATTATATTTCGTTTGCGTTTATGTATGTAATCGAATTGTAGGACAGCGCTTTAAATTTGAAATTTTGAAATTTTAGCGGGCCTATAGGAGAAGGGTACCAAAAAAGGAAGGAGGTGTAAACCATAGTATAAAAGAACAAGGCCCGACGCAGCGCCGGGACCAGTCGAGTAGAGTGGCCGCATAGTCGGCGGGTTTTTGTTTTCGCTCGTGGCGGTTGTCGCCCGGGCATTTCCTCTATTTCATAGTTTCGCTTCGAGTTTCGGTTTTTCTTTTAGTTTAAAGTTTTGCCCAGGAGACTCCTACTGTGTAGCACAGGGTGGAGGTCCTCCTGGGGCGTTTTCCATGCTGTCAAAATTTCACGAGCGCGAGCTGCCTTTACGGGTGCTGGCGCGTCCGACTGACGCTCCGCGCACCCGTAAATGCAGCTCCACCAAATTCAAGAAAATCGCACGCTAAATTGCACGCAAAATTTAAGCTCTCGACTGGTTCCCCGCTCGCCGGGTCGCAATTTTTATTTTAGACCCGGGGACGAAAAATTTATAACTTTAGTGATGTGAACGGGGTTAATGGGATAAGGAGTACACACGGGAGGGGTAAGGTTTAGAAGCAAGACGTTTAACATAAGAAATTGGTAGCGTATTGACCTAGAGGCAGCCGCTAAGGCAAGAGTTAGTTGAGTATCAGTGAGGATCTGCGCTAGGCTATCCCATCAAAGCTCGAGCAGGTATCCCTGAGCTTTTCATTTATTCGGTTTCCTATTAGGTCGTTCAAAACCAGTCTTCCAGGCCGTTTAGACACGGTAGAAGACTGTAACACTTTGCATCAACCAATTTAAAACCCCGCCGCAAATTGGCACTGTAAAACAATTCTAATTTTTCCAATGACCTTCAAAAGATAATGGAGCTCCTTTCGACTCGCGCTCCATCCGCGCTCGCGTTCGAATTTGTAGCTTGAGTCGAG
This sequence comes from Trileptium ribeirensis, assembly GCA_030248225.1. Lineage (NCBI taxonomy): Eukaryota > Metazoa > Nematoda > Enoplea > Enoplida > Thoracostomopsidae > Trileptium > Trileptium ribeirensis. Next base: position 130,791 of record JASANE010021084.1, read on the forward strand.
CCTAAGTCATAGGAAAATCTACAAGACCAACTCCAGGTCACACGACATAAAGACCCAGTTATTGGGTAAACAGAGCGAGCGGTCCGCTGTTGACGGGCGTAGTCATTTGCACGCGTGGAGCATTTTGAAAGAAATTAAGAACGGAACCCCTGACGCTAGCCCCAGAAATTCGAGCTTCTACTCTGAGATTCGTTTCGCTCCGGATAAAAATTTTCAGTCAACTAACTCCAAAAAATCCAGACGGGTCTCAGGTCGTTTAGACACGGTAGAGCCCTCCGTCACGTACTTTTACAGTGGAACAACTATCGATGGGTCGATGCGGCTGCTCCATAGGGAGCGACGTATCAGGACCTTTCGGGGTTGTTTTCCCCACTTCTCACTGTTTTGCAAATCTACTATTCTAACCATGCAGGGGTATCCGAAGTGTTTCCAAACTTAAAACCATCACTGCCGTCTTTTGGTTTTCAAACTAAGAAATTCGTCGAGGGCGCGGCAGCGTGCGCCCTATTCACGTTTGTAGATGACTGCGGACCTTACATAAATCGAAGACACCCGGAGGAGTAACGAAATAAAACATGAAGTGAGACGAAGTCAGCTGCCACCCATAGCTGAGTTCAATTTAGTTCAAGTTTAAGTAAATTCTCGTGATCGCACCCGTTAGACGAGCGACGACCCTGAGAAGGATACAAAGCAATGGCCTCCAAACTTTTCAGTGAAGGAAATTTATAGGCGCGGACCCATAAACCGTTTAGACACGGTGGGTTTCGATACAGCGCCATATTTTCATGTCAAATCATCAATTCGAAAATCCGTACAAAGCAAGCAAAGCTCGGGAGACGCGGCGGCGTCGTCCCCTTTTGACAAAGGCCCACGTTTTTACCTGACCCTGGCGCAGGCTTATCTTTCAATTATAACCTAGCAATTCCGGAGATCCGCAGCTGACCTCCGGACTCGGTGAATCGGCCCTCGCATGAAACGAGCACGGAACACAGAGAGAGAGCCAGACAACAAAAGTGCGTCGAATAATTGATGGACTAGGGTGTTTTCTAAGCGTAGTCTAGTTGACAAGCAGCCGGCGTGGAAATGAGTGTAGGTATACTGGTAAGCGAACACCGTGAGTTCCAGAGGACATAAATTGTAGGGACACCGAAGTGAATTTTCGTACTTCTCATCGAAGGGCCACAACCAAAGAAATTCACATCACCATGATCGCATGTACGTATAAATATAGGGTACACTGCGAGGTACCCCTTTTCGTGTACAGATATTTGGGCCACGATGTTATAATCACTGTAACGTTGTTGCATGTTAATAAAGTGTCAGAGTGTGGAATGCTTGCCGCAGCGATACGAACTATTTCATTTTTGGGATCGGAATTGTCAAATTATTGTAAGATAGGTGGGCATCCCCCATACCGAATAAAAGTGACTACTCAGAGTTCACTGTCCGAGAACATGAGAATCGGAGTTACAGACAAGAGAGTCTCTAGGCAGTCCCGCAAACCAAATCAGGCTTTACCCATTAAGAAATTGGTACTAGCCTTGGATCGAAATAGGAAAATTCACCACCATTTAAGATCAAGGATTCAAGTAGGATTGAGGGAAAGGCGAGCCAGCCTTATTACCTGTGAGCAGGCTTAGGGGTTGACTCTCCCTCAGGGGGACCTTCATACCACTAGATACGTGGAGCTTAATTTCCCCGTGCAGGATCGAATCTTGGCAAGGGAAAACGAAAAGAGAGAGAGAGAAACGGCAAAAACCGAGACACGGGCATACATAGTACATAGCCTAACGGGCAAACCGAGCTAAAATAGAAAAACTTCAACTCAGCGATCAAGTCGCTCCAAAAAGAAAACGGGGTTTTGCACTTACTCGGTTTGGGATCAAAATGGTTCGCGAGAGGTCGCGATTTTTCCTTTATTGACAAGAGGATGTTCTAGCCCATTTTTCTGTTTAAGGGCGGGGCATAGTGCCGAGCTTTTGGAAGCGGGCACGGTGGTGGATTATGATCTCTAACAATGCGGTCGGTTCATTTTAGTACAGGGAGTTTTACCATTCACTATCGCCGAGCTTAACCACGGCTGCATGCTACGGTGAACGTCGGTAGACTTAATAGTAGAACAGAGACAATTTCGAAGCAAACATGGTGAGGCGATATCTTTTACAAGCGCCTAGTAAGTTTAGTCCTGAGGGGCCGCCAAGAGTTCGTGACATCGGTAGCTGATCCTTATGTAAAGCTGGCATCAACCGTCCTGTTGGCAAACAAATCAAACACTGGCCAAGATCGTGTGAAGATTGTAATAAAATCGCTCCTTGCGGAGTGCCAACACCTTATGCTCAAGCTGAAATCCCTTAGAACTTGTTTAGTCTTTTGTATTTTCCCAAATTTTCTTAACTCAACTGACAAAATAAATTTTAGGGCTTTCTAAAGCCCGACAGAGGCTAATCCTCCGTCCCTAACTGCAACGTCAGTCCGAGCTCAAGCAGCGGCATGAGCATCGAACGGTCTACTAAACTGTAATTTTGTAAACCATAAGCATAGTCAGAAACAAGCGAATAAGCGAATCCTTATGATTTCGTGGTAAAGTTTTACCGTGGTCAGCTCAGGAAAATTCGACAGCCCTAACTCAAGAGTAATAAGTCATGTAAAAGCACGTGGACGAGAAGCGTCCATTTTGATTTGCCTTACCTATGACCACGGGGAATCAGAACTACTTCGGCTTTTGTGTTCACAACCTAACACCCCCCCCGTGCATTCGATCGCGATGCCTAAACGGAACCCGACTCGAGGAGGCTAGTCAAGGAACAGGTAAAAGTGTACTCAGATGACATGAAAAACATGACGTCCTCTAACGGGCGTCTGGTCAAGCTATCGGAGGTAAAATTATGCGACAATTGTTCAAATTTCAACGGTCTGTTACATTTTGCTCTGGGGAAAATAAACCCCCATTCATTCAGTTCTCTTCCTGACTTACAACCTTTGATCCGGGACAGCGATGGCTGGTCCCCTTCCGCGAGACGAAAATGTCAGCGCGGGTCCTCCAACGATCGAAGTCCATTCCACACGCGAACCAAAAACAAAAACAAGAAAGCACGGGAAAGTCGAAAATGTTGCGAAATAACTACAATAAAACATAAGCGTCGGAGCCGGTCAGTAGAGTCGACCGAACTCCGCGCTGCCGAAGTCGAACTGATTCGAAGAGACGACGTGGTAGTCGTCGCTTCAAAATTTTCTGCTATGTTGAAAGATAGCGATTTTGTCGCTATCCAATCGGAGAAGCTCTTTTGACGCCCTCTTTTTCGAGTTCAAACCCGGGCGCCCAATCGAAAAATTCCCCAAATTTTATTTTTGACAGCTATCGTAAACCCTGGGTCCCCGTTAGGGAGAGTCGGCTTCAATCGAAATCGCCGACATCAAATTTGAACCCTCCGATTACTCGGAGGTCGACCATCTGTGCTTTTCAGCTTAAATTCTAACGTAACTTTCAAAAGTTATGTCAAGAATAGCTCTGAAGATCATTACTCAGATCTCTTAAACCTATTACCTAAGCCTAAATCGAGTGTTATTCCCCCCAACTGTTCCACGAAATGGTTGACTAACCCGTCAGATTTAAAATTTTAAACCCGTTTCTATATAGCATAATCGAATTAAGCTGGAAATCTGTCCTCATTTCGGGGCAGATTCGTCTTCTAGTCCCCATCCATCATATTTCCCCCAGCTAACTCGCCGACTTAAAACCAAATCTCTGCTATTTAGCGGGTTAGCTGCCTCATCCATCACCTAATCAAGCTTAACAAAAGTCCATCTGGGGTTAAATCTTGTCGCCCTAACCATGGATAAACGTGCAAACATTGCACGTTTATATGTTGGCTTACAAGATAAAGCCAAACATTCCTAGCATTCTTAGCATTCTTAGCTGCGTTTCAAATATCCCGACAGGACGTCTTCAGGCGTCCCGAAGGGGGGGAACCTAAGATGGGAATGAGCTGATTTCGCGACCTGGGACGCAGCACATTCCTACGTATCCTCTGAACTATCCGGGGTCCTATTCAGGAACTCCCGGAGCCCATGGGAGGGCCCTAAACCTACCCCCCGTCTTGCCTAGTCCTATGCGTCCAGTCCGTCCGTAAAACTCACAAATTTAACAGAATTTTGTACGTCCTGTCCCTGCATGTCCTGTTTTTTGTGTCGTCTTACATACTATATATATATATGTATATATCCATATAATACATACACATACACATATACTACTCATGAGCACACATTACACATGAGACACACAGGCGACCTGAGCGACAGAAAGGTCGCTCAAGTTCACACTAGAAACACGCAGAACCACAACAACAACAACAACAACACCATCAACACAACAGCACAGCAACCACAACAACAACAACAACAACAACGACACACACACACACACATTGCGACAGCAGCGACGACAACCGACCAAAGAAGTCGGTTAGAGAGAGTGAAAAAGAAAAAGAAGAACGGAAAAGAAAGGGCATGGGAAGGGAGTCGGGACAGGGGGTTCCCGAGGGAATTTCGGGGGACTGGGGCGAAATTCGGTCCCAGGACGAAGAACGGGGCCAAATGATACCAAACACGAGGGGGGTAGACGCAGTAGCGGGTCGGGACCCAATTTTGGGTTCCGGCATATATTAGTATACGGGGTTTCAGCGGGCTTTCCCGCTCTAACGGTTGGGCAGAGCGGCGCCCGCCGGGCATCGTTGAACTCGCCTTGGAAAGACGGTTCAAACGAGGGGTGTTTTCCCTACCTTAACGGCAGCGGGTAGAGGGGCACTAAAATCACGACTGTTAAAGACTGTTAAAGAGAGTGTCGGCAAAAAGTGGGGGGCGCATTTTCGGCCGTCCCGGGTTAACGGGGCGACTGATGGAGACCCGCCGGGCATCTTTGAAGATGTCTCGACGTGGCGAATGTGATGAGGGGCGGTTTGCCTACTTTTGGGTTGGGGTTAAATTTTCGGTCGTTCTGTACCCACTTGCAGTCGGTATGCCAAATTGGGGGCACTTTATCGGTCAGAACGGGCTAACGCGAAGTCGGACAAAGACCCGCCGGATATCGTTGTGCTCGCCAGGAGCAGGCGAATAAAATGAGGGGTCGCATGAGCACATTTAGGGTCGGGGGTCAAATACGGAGTTGGTACAAAACAAGCAGAATTTTATGTTGAATTTCCGTGGTACGGTACAATATAGGGAAATGAGTGATCTAGTGGCGGAATGACTGATCGGGTCGAGACCCGCATGGCCTCATCAGATGCCTAAATGGGTAGAATACTTGGAAACACGCATACTTTCAAGCACTAATCCGACGGCTACCAGAAAGGCCAGTTGTTAGTATGGTGGTCAGCAACTTTGGGCGTCAAAGGATGTTATAAAAGAAAGGTTTTGATACGGTGGGGCGGAAAAATAGACACACCGAGTCACGAAGGTCACGCAATACACATATATATATGCATAGCTATATTCCCATATAAGCCTAGGTTAGGTCCACTCGGAACCATGGTCTCCAGCCGAACCTAGCGTAAGTATTGGCTGTTAATTGAATGTTTACCTGTTTGTCCTTAGAATATCTCAGGTGATCCTCGAGCAATTTGTGATGTTTTGGGCTCGTTCGAAAGCCCCAAAAATTCCCTACCGAAAAGTACTCGGGGCATTTTCGGTAAATCTGAACCGTTGAACGGTTATGGGCCGATAAACAGGCCCGTAGTCCGTTATTTCCGAATAATCGGAAACTACCGTAACCCACTTGTTTCAGCTTACTTCTGTGACCATTAGGCTATAGTTTGTTCGAACCAGGTAAAATTGATAGTCCTGATTTTGATCACTTTCCGACCCCTTAAATTGTCAAAGGCCTCCTATTCCGGGACGGTCTAAATTTTGAAATTTCAATGGGGAACTAGGGAGAAGTAGTCGAGTCTCGTTCGGATCCCCTATCTCGTTGCCAGTTGGCTCTTTCCTATTCTCGTCGAAGTGTACCTTTGCCCTAGTGAGACTTCCAGAGTACCTGCGTGAGCTTGTCCGACATGATGCACAATTATAACAAAGCATACAATGGCATAGAAATAATGGCAAAACACATTCATGACAAAATGGATGTACCCAGAATAACAGTATTAACAAAGCAATCATCAACGACCATGGCACCCGTCAATACATGCAAACTTAGTTCCAGTAGATGTGTCTGGTTCTATTTAAGGCGCATTTAGGCCGTCCTGACGTCGAAATCCTGCAAAAATGTACGTAACGGGCCGGAACGGGCCTGTTACATAAATACAACTATCATAAACCATGTAAACGATTATTGTACACGATTGATCGATATCGTTAATATCAAACTGCATTTTTAAACTCAGTTCCCCACTTTTCACAGGTTCGGTGTAGGCAGTAAAGCATGATTCATCGGGGCTCAAATCGAAACCATATAGAACGTAGCCGCCTGCCAGATAATCAAGATATGATATTCCGTTACTTGAATCTGTTCCAAAATATCCAGCGACTTGTAGTAGACTTAGATATTCTCGAATTGCATCATTTTCGGCCCATTTTGGTAAAAATGGTATTGATGGTATGGTTTCGCTTTCTTTATGTAGACATATGTAGCTCGCCTGTTTCGATTTGAAAATAAATGGTGACTTGAGTCCATTGCCAGTGAACGCAGTACTTTCCACTAAACCTACAATTACGACTCGCGGCAACGGGCCACGTGAAATGTTTTCACGATTGATCAGAGTGCAACCTGCTGAAATTTGAAACTCTTTTACCACCACACGTGAAATCATATAAGGTACTGGTTGAAGGCGTAGCCCGGCTGCAATAGTAGTGGCTGCCGCCGCAGATAATTTGACACGTCTCACCATCAACGTAACGTCGGATAGTTCTAGTTTTGGCATGTTTGCTGGCGATGAGAACAAAAAACGAAAAGTATTCTCACTTTGATGCAGTGCTATTCCGACGTCTACTCCGTTAGGTAACAATCTGTGCTGAGTGGCAATATCGGTAGATAGACGAATATACATAACAAACTTACGACTCCCGGCAACCATTTGTCTGCGCTTGGCATAGCCATAGTTTATTTTGGCATCCAATGCATCGACATGACCTTGTCTTTGTAAAACATCTCTGACGCTAACTGATTATTTTTTGCTTCCCTACCAAAATTTAGCAAGCGCTCAATGAATACGCGGTAAGGATAGTTATCTGCTGCCGTAGAAACGATTTTGTCTTGTATTTTCACGTCGACTCGTTTAAATATAGCGTGCGCAAACAGGTTAACTGGAGCTACTTCTGAGTCTGCCGCAAGTGGTTTGTCTGCACTCGATAAAATTCTCGCTGAAATCTTGGCATAAAAGACAGGATCCAAAAATTCTTCTTCACTTCCCGGAACATAGAAATTAATCGACGTTGTTATGTTAAGTGTATTAGCTGGTCGGATGTCAACCCAGTTTGAACTAACAATAGCGCTTTGAATCGGTTTTGCTGAAAAGAGATCGAGTTCGTTTTTAGTATGATAATTGTCAATATCTGCGAATGGAGCTGCTCTGGAACGAAAACGTTTTGATGGGTGCGCCATTGTTGTGATACTGAAGGTGCCTGAATAATGACGATTTATATACTATCCAAATATATCGTTTGCGTGTATACATTTCTTTGAAACTTTATTGATCTTGGCACAGGAAATTGTTGCGAT
>JASANE010021085.1:0-10074 GCA_030248225.1 Trileptium ribeirensis
TGCTCACGTTTTTGTATTCATCACTAAGCTGATCGCCACAATCGACCCGAGTTTATTGTTTTATTCCCAACTACCGCTAGGCTTTAGTGCAGTACTATCGAGATAAAATACGCAATTTTTGTACCAATTCCACACTTTTTGAAACAAAAATATAAAACCTATATTGCTATTTTGTGGCAAAGATATAGTGCAATAATGGCACCTTTTCCTACTTTTGGCTACGTCCAAGCTAAAGGTGATACGCCGGCGGTCCAACCATATTTCCAATATTCATTAATGAGCTATATATATTATATATTGTGACGCTTAATAACTTTTATTTACAATAGCTAAGGTTCAGGATTTGACCTTCAGATTTTTAGTCATTGATCGTTTCAAGCAATAAAACCCTATTTTCACGGTAGTTGGGAATTCGCCAACCGAGACGTATAAATACTGATGTTGTAAAGCAATATACAACGCAGTTGTAAATTGATATATTATAGAATTTATTAGCGCAACGGCGTTCAGTAATTTGTAATCAGGCTAGTGAAAAAATCAATATGAGTCAAGAATGTTATGTTGCGTAAAATCCTCGATTTGGAAGCGTTAGCCGTTCGTCAATAAAGATGGAAGGATTCGAGCTAACTGTGATGACTAAATGTACTTATAATGATGAGCATTGGAACTTTGAATTTTGTGCCAATGTTATTAGAAATGGCCATATCAATCACGATGTTAATATTACAGTCAGTGCATAAAGGTATAATATTCAAGATGAGGATACCATTTTTGGCCTGGCTGTATTTTCTGGTCCTCTGGTGTAAGCTTTTCGCGGCTAGAGAATGTTATGATAAGTCGCGCAAAATCGCCGTTAGCATCTCGGAATTCCGTCATATCTCTGTCAAAATATTCTATTTCCCGTATTTTCTTGGTAAACTTAATATTTATTATGATGTAAAATAATCTTGATTATAAATAGCTATATAAGGCAGCATGTTCGTTATATAAACCGGTTAGTGATAGGCAATTAAATTTCTGAACGAGATTTGTACCTGTCGAAGCTAAACGTCAGATACCGTAATATTGATGCGCAGGTTTGTATGTGGCTGCTGAGTTACTTTTGATTAACCGACAGAACATATACCTGAACGAATTTTACGATATTTCCGGCATTGAAGACACCTTACATACCCATGGAATGGCATATTAGCTGTAATCCAAACGATCCTTATAAGCGAGAGCAACGGCTCTCATTTTAAGGCTATATCAGCAAAATTCCAGGTAGTTAAGTTGAACTGTCTCTCTTTGCATCACTGTTTACGGTCGTCTGCAGCGCTGTCTACGTTTTGGTTGCTCCAAAGTGTTGTTAAGAGATTTTAAAAAATATGTGTTAAAATTCAAGCCTCTTTAGGAAATAACTGAACCACTGGTCAAACGGATCGCAAACTCCCCGATGCATCACACTTTGAAGAAAACGAGAAAAGGTTCAGCGTTTTAGTGCCCACCGATTTGAGATTTGAATGTTCAACTCCCGGTCTGCACTCTGTCGCACATTTTGTTGAAGCAACTGTATCGGTGCATATCAAAAGCCAATCGAATTAATATGTAGAGATATATGCCTGCATCTATATATATATATATATATATATATATATATATATATATATATATATATACATATATATACACACATATATATATATATATAGATCCAAACATATATAAGCCTCATGTGTACTTGCTTCCAATGGCTAAACACTTATATATCCAAAAGGCATGAACCAGGTCTGACGAATTAGGGAACATGAAATAAGGAATCCCCCAGTTTTAACAAGAGATCTCAAATTTAAAATTGTTGCCCAAATTCAGTTGTTTCGCTCCAAGAAATAGTACTTTGAGACATTATATATATATAAACCTACGATTATTATAAAATATTTATAATTTAAGAACGAAAATTTAAAAATGTCATATTTTTGGGTCCACTGCGGAAAGTTACAGACGGAAAGTTTGAGTACAAGCTTTCCGAAAAGGAACTAAAGTGAATATTAGAACAAAATTTAGTGACGGAGCACGCGCCAGAAGGCGCTATTTCGTTTTGGAGCAAAGTCAATATTCCTGGACCGTTGAACGATCCAATTTGAATATAGCCAGCCTTGCCGAACGTAAAAAAATCAAAAACGTTGCCTAACCTGCCTTCATAAACGATATATATACAAACTTTGGGTGGCAGCTTATAATTAAAACAAATAATTGTTAAATATATACAATACACATAACTAACTTTTCCAGTCATACTCTGAACATATCGAAATATAAGTTAATAACACGTTTCAAAAATTACGAAACATCATATCCGCGTTTTGACTTGACGTTTAGCTATGAACCCATCACACCGCAAATCATTCATTTACTTATCCAGTCGCCTTACAAAAGCTGAAACGAGAGTGTAGCTTCACAAAATTAAATTATTTAAGCTTTATACGATATGACATAGTTGAGTTTGTCGAGATGGCTTTAAGTTTAATTAATCTTGACATATTTGATTGTTTTTATTGTATTTATGTCTACGCAACCGAATTCTCAGAAATTCGATACAATATGTATATGTCGATAAATAGTTGTAGTTATCACTCTTGGAGTGATACAAACGGCTCTCAAAACCTATTGATCATCGTTTTTTGGGTAATAGTCTCCGGTGTACCTTTGAAAAACGCTATTAATGGGATTCTATAAACATATCTATCTTGGATGAACATTATTTTAACCAAAAGATGTTCATTTTGACAGAATACAACATTGTATTAGGGGTAATCATTGGTAGGACAATAGAAAGGATATCTTGGAAAACATTCTCGATGATTGAAATACATTAGGTACTTAGCTTATGCATCATTTACGATAAGATGGGTGCGCTAGGGCCAATTTATGTAACGCATCCAACTCAACTAGTTCGGGTGAACTATAGCTTAGCTGGACTACTAGGGTACATTTTTATAGCTTAGCTAGTCTTAATGTGACAAACAGAGAGCTTAGCTATGCTCTGCGAGTGAAACGGAAGGTTCGGCTGAACTGTCTATTGAGAAATTTTATTTAGTATTGTGCTTAGTGTAATAGCATTTTGTTCTATAGTATTTTCACATTAATTCTAAGTTATATATTTGTTTTAATATATACAATTAACGTTTTAAGCTGTATGCCGCTTTTGGGGCATTATTTAGATACGTATAATAAAACGTAATGTTCGCGGACTAAATAGTCTCTGGCTTAAGTTATAGGGCTCAGCTGAACGCCTCGTGACAAAAGCACAGTCTGGCTCGACACTCGATGACAAATGCATAGCCTAGCTAGGCTATTCAAAATTTTAATAGTCGAGCTGGACTGTATGCGTGACATAGTAGCTAGCCCATTTGAACGCGTGACATAATTAGGACCATGCGCACGCATATTATTGTAAATGATGCATTAGTTGTGGGGGAAGTGGGCCCCTAATTCAAAGATTAACTGCGTTCAATTTGAGAAATAAAGCACTGAGTAAATATATAATTAGCTTTATTTTATTGTATAAAAGTTTCAATTTTGCATATATAACCCGAGTTGTGAAGTACGTTTTGAGTCAATAGTAAATTGAAACATCTAATATATACATAGATGGTATATATATAAATATAAAAGCATATAAATATATAAATACAAATATTTATTTATCATAGGTGTCATAGACGGCAGGGGATTAACCCCTAAAGGTCTGATCAACCCTAAGCAAAATATGTAACCACTTGAGGCTTGGTACCGTTTCCACCCTCTTGCCGACGGAGCGCGAGAAATATTCGAAATTTTAGCAAAATTCCTAAAAATTTGTAAGATAAAATTGAAGAAAAGTTTATGAGAATTTTTTATTACTCCTGGCCTACCTCCCATCAAGGTCATATACAATCCCTAAACCGACGGATTTGGGTCACCCATGCATATTGGTACCCTTGTATATGTGAACAAGGCGCCCCAATTTTGTTGTGTCGGGTAGATCAATTTTGTTTAATTAAAAAATATATTAAAAACTTCATAATAAAATGAATAAAGCAATCCGAGAGAGCATGTGGTTATTAGATGTGAAATTGCTCAGAATTGACTAGTTGTTATTGATTAAAGCTGTTTTAACCCACATTGGAAAACAAGATATTATACCAAAATTCTGGTCCTTTCACTAGACGGAAACAGTGCTTTTTCAGAATTATTCTCAACTACAGCAGGTAGTGGGCCTTGTATTATTTAATTATTCCTAGCTACCGTGTTGGTAGTTGGGCCTTACAATATTTCATTACGATAAATTTGGTGACACTCATAACTGAACAACGGCTGGTCGGACCGATGACGGTGAGAACTCAAAATATTTATCTTGACTGCAAACTGGTGCGGTTTTGAGACATAAATTCATAGCTCCACATCTTTACCTGCTGTCCCCGATAAATACTATTTTCATAGTTTTACGTTATAAAACTTATAAATTTGCTAATTTTCGTTTCAATATCAAAAAACCTCTACTGATTCACATGTTTTCATATTAAGAGGTATAACAGCCATTGCCTATCTCTATCTTTGTTGCCAAGCTGAGACCGAACAAACCATCTTTTTCACGCCTAAATTTCAAATTCTTTGGATCTCACCAAGTACTGGCATTACAGCTTTAGGCACTTTTCTTAATAAAAATGTATTATATATTTTCAAAGAATCTCTTCGGTGGTTCGAATATCGCCACTCGTGGCGCTTAGTACAATTAAAAAAATAAAAATAAATTTTATGTGTATATAACGAGTTTTTTCAACTAGCAATGTTGTCTAATTAGGCTTGCGTGCACTTTCTTATCAGCAAGTACTAGTCTGGCAAGAGCGCACCGAGAGAGGGTGGGCGATATCTCATAGCTGCAACTTTTTGGGTTCGATTGATGGATATTATTTGAAAAAATTTCTACTTTTTAATCTTTTGTGTACAAAACGTGAATATTTACAAAATTTCCACCAGAATATCTTGAAAAATTTCGATTTTTCACAACAAATAGTTTATATTTCGGTATTTGTCAATACACATGCCCTCTCTTATAGCTAGAAAGTTTCAGCTTGCCCTCGCTTAACAAAATGCTGAACAAATCACTGTTACAAGAAAAAACTTAGCTCTGATAAAACTTTGTTAAGAAAACTTAGATCTGAGAAAAGTTTGCACCGAGAAAATTTTGAGATATATGCTCTGAAAAATGTTTGCTTCGATATTTGAACACCATCCATTTTATCTCAATCCTCAAATGCTAGAAGGGTCCCTAGTTGTTTGGCGTTTGGATGCCATTGATATTATCTCGGCTGTACGCTTTACGAAGTGATAACTATCCCCCGGACATAAAAGTAACGTCGCGTTAAGTCAACAGACCCGTTGAAGCACATTGTAGATAATTTTCTAAATTATTATTTTATTATTTTTAAATTCTTAAATCTTATATTTTCTTAAATTTTATTTTTATATTCTTACATTCTTAAGTCTAAAAATATTATTATTTTAAGAAAATATATAATCTAATATAGATAATTCTTAAATTATCTTATAATTCGTACATTTAGATAATTCTTAAAAATATACGCTGTACCTTGTTTGCGAGCGTAGATATAAATGAACTTTTCACATTTTAATGCATTTTTAAACAGTAACAATTGTGATTGCAGTATGAAAATAATTTTTTCTTTACCTTGCATAAACGTTAGTATTGCAACTTAATTGCCTGCAATTTTGTTAACAATTTGCAGTCGTTTAGTCTAATGATATTGTCATTATAGGTCTTGAGATAAACATACCTATAGTACGGCAGAGTCGTTAATACTTGAAAATATATATAACATCAGAGTTTTTGTTAGTCTAAATAAATATAAACATTCTTGGTTCCTGTTTAAAAATGTTGTGCGTTCAAGCAAAAACCGAACGATTCAACCGCCGCAGTCGTCTGGAAACATGAAGTTTTTACAGAAAATATCAGTACAAGGTATATTTTTGGTATACACTCAACTAACTTTTTCAAGGACGTATCTTACTTTGGCTGACGCGGAGTCCCAGCCCAACCATACCTATAACTCACTTTTTGAAGAACGTATCTTACTTTGGCAGACACGGAGTTCCAGCCGAACTATACCAATAACTAACTTTTTGAAGGATGTACCTTACTTGGACGCGGAGTCCCAGCCCAACTATACCTATGACTCACTTTTTGAAGAACGTATCTTGCTTTAGAGGGCTAGGAATAACCGTCTGGAAACGTTATTACCCCTGAAAGATGGTCTGACAATCACCCCCCCCCCCCCGCCCACGCCGAAAAATTTCGCGAATCTTGACTCTTACTGGGACAGGTATGGGCGAAATAAGCACAAGTTGGGAAAATTATGGAACACTTTAGCAAAAACTTAGCAAAATTAGGAAAAATGGAAAAACTTGAGCAATTTTGGGCGAAAATTGCTGTACTTTAAAATTTCGCCTCTTGCTTTAATCCCCACCGCGCACCACAAAACCTCCCGTACCCTGCCCTTGCCGCCCGAAACGTCACTGCGAGGCCAAAGACTGATATCCTACTCAGGCACCGGCCAACAGGTCTGGGATCTCGGACCTTAAGAATGTATAAATCTATCATAGTACGCGGGGCGGCTAACAGCGGCCACAAACCAATTCTTTGCACTGATTTTCGGTCATCAACCTTCCTTCAGCTTAGAGCAAAAATTCACGGTAGCATATAAGGCTAAATCACACGGTGGACGCTGATTAATGGTCATCAACGCGGTGGAGGTTCAATATAAATCTTTGCTTCTTAGTGCAGTGTTGCTTACGGTCCACGAGTGTCCACAAGGAAAGCCGAATAACGCGGAGTTATGTTGCTTTCGCGAGTACATGAAAGCTTAAATTCTTCTCTGCCGTAGCACAAGGGGAAGAGAGTCTTAATATCTTACACTGGTGATGTATCAGAAGTAAATAGCTTAATAAACATTACGACTATCGCTCAATTAATGCTTTGCGGCATAGAATCACACGTTTATAATGGCGTACATTGCGATGCGATGCACTAATGGGGTTTGTCGTTCGGCATGTATTTGCACGTGCGTTGTTGTTCGTTCGCTTTATTAGGTTTCTTCAGGAACCCAGCAACAGCTCCTAAATAACGTAGTGGGTAACGTACAAGGCTCTAAACAAAACAATCTCGTTTCAACCCGCCGACGTGACAAAATTTCGCCCAAAAATGTACACACACAATAATTCATACGGAAAGGCTTTGTATCAGTATACCGGAAAACAGATCCAAATTTAAATTCCAGATTATTTCGTAAAGTCAAGCTAGTTAATTGCCAGCTAACGATCAACTAATAATCGACGAACGAACATATTTACGGCGAAGACCTGACAAACTCTTTGGCTGACTGATAGAACTGAGGCCCGATGTGAGAGTACACAGTGGTTTATATAAAGACTGCTTAACGTAAAATTTCAAACCTAAATTTCCGAACTAGGCCTAAAAGTTTTCAGGAAACCAGTTTCTGACCTGCTTAGCAGCCGTATTTCAACGACAATTAAACGCAGTGTTAAAAATTATGGGTACAATTGTTTCAAGTCTAATACTGCATAGTCAAACAAGTTCGACTATTGAGTTTCTCGTTTTTAATTGCAAACTGGAGTTAGTGTTTACTTAATTATAGTCAAATTTGACTCAGTATGAGTCAAATTTTGAATCAAATTGAATCATACGTTGAACTCACGCTTTAGGGTTAAAAAGTGAGACTCAATAGTCAGCATTTGACTCAAAGGTTGAACTCGCGCTTTAGGGTTAAAAATGTGAGACTCAATAGTCAAAATTTGACTCAAAGGTTGAACACACGCTTTAGGGTTACAAAAGTGAGACTCAATAGTCAATATTTGACTCAAAGGTTGAACTCACGCTTTAGGGTTACAAAAGTGAGACTCAATAGTCACAATTTCACTGAAAGGTTGAACTCATGCTTTAGGGTCGAAAAAGTGAGACTCAATAGTCATATTTGACTCAAAGGTTGAACTCACGCTTTTGGGTTAAAAAAAGTGAGACTCGATAGTCAAAATTTAACTCACAGGTTGAACTCACGCTTTAGGGTTAAAAAAGTGAGACTCAATAGTCAAAATTTGACTCAAAGGTTGAACTCACGCTTTAGGGCTAAAAAAGTGTGACTCAATAGTCAAAATTTGACTCAAAGGTTGAACTCGCGCTTTAGGGTTAAAAAAGTGAGACTCAATAGTCAAAATTTGACTCAAAAGTTGAACTCACGCTTTAGGGTAAAAAAAGTGAGACTCAATAGTCAAAATTTGACTCAAAGGTTGAACTCACGGTTTAGGATTAAAAAGTGAGACTCAATAGTCAAAATTTGACTCAAAAATTAAACTCACGCTTTAGGGTTAAAAAAGTGAGACTCAATAGTCAAAATTTGACTCAAAGGTTGAACTCACGCTTTACGGTTAAAAAAGTGAAACTCAATAGTCAATACTTGACTCAAAGGTGAACTCACGCTTTAGGGTTACAAAAGGGAGACTCAATAGTCAAAATTTGACTCAAAGGTTGAACTTACGCGTTAGGGTTAAAAAAGTGAGACTCAATAGTCAAAATTTGACTGAAAGGTTGAACTCACGCTTTAGGGTTGAAAAAGTGAGACTCAATAGTCAGAATTTGACTCAAAGGTTGAACTCACGCTTTAGGGTTAAAAAAGTGAGACTCAATAGTCAAAATTTGACTCAAAGGCTGAACTCACGCTTTAGGGTTAAAAAAGTGAGACTCAATAGTCAATATTTGACTCAAAGGTTGAACTCACGCTTTAGGGTTACAAAAGTGAGACTCAATAATCAAAATTTGACGCAAAGGTTGAACTCACGCGTTAGGGTTAAAAAAGTGAGACTCAATAGTCACAATTTCACTGAAAGGTTGAACTCACGCTTTAGGGTTGAAAAAGTGAGACTCAATAGTCATATTTGACTCAAAGGTTGAACTCACGCTTTTGGGTTAAAAAAGTGAGACTCAATAGTCAAAATTTAACTCAAAGGTTGAACTCACGCTTTAGGGTTAAAAAAGTGAGACTCAATAGTCAAAATTTGACTCAAAGGTTGAACTCACGCTTTAGGGCTAAAAAAGTGAGACTCAATAGTCAAAATTTGACTCAAAGGTTGAACTCACGCTTTAGGGTTAAAAAAGTGAGACTCAATAGTCAAAATTTGACTCAAAGGTTGAACTCACGCTTTAGGGTAAAAAAAGTGATACTCAATAGTCAAAATTTGACTCAAAGGTTGAACTCACGGTTTAGGATTAAAAAGTGAGACTCAATAGTCAAAATTTGACTCAAAAATTAAACACACGCTTTAGGGTTAAAAAAAGTGAGACTCAATAGTCAAAATTTGACTCAAAGGTTGAACTCACGCTTTAGGGTTAAAAAGTGAAACTCAATAGTCAATATTTGATTCAAAGGTGAACTCACGCTTTAGGGTTACAAAAGTGAGACTCAATAGTCAAAATTTGACTCAAAGGTGAACACACGCGTTAGGGTTAAAAAAGTGAGACTCAATAGTCAAAATTTGACTGAAAGGTTGAACTCACGCTTTAGGGTTGAAAAAGTGAGACTCAAAAGTCATATTTGACTCAAAGGTTGAACTCACGCTTTTGGGTTAAAAAAGTGAGACTCAATAGTCACAATTTAACTCAAAGGTTGAACTCACGCTGTATGGTTAAAAAAGTGAGACTCGATAGTCAAAATTTGACTCAAAGGTTGAACTAACGCTTTAGGATTAAAAAGTGAGACTCAATAGTCAAAATTTGACTCAAAAATTAAACTCACGGTTTAGGGTTAAAAAAGTGAGACTCAATAGTCAAAATTTGACTCAAAGGCTGAACTCACGCTTTAGGGTTAAAAAAGTGAGACCCAATAGTCAATATTTGAATCAAAGGTTGAACTCACTGTTTAGGGTTACAAAAGTGAGACTCAGTCAAAATTTGACTCAAAGGTTGTAATTCACTAGCAATACACACACACACACGCGACGAAGTCGAAGACGTTACACATA
>JASANE010021086.1:0-46317 GCA_030248225.1 Trileptium ribeirensis
ATTTTCAGCTAGTGGAGGGTCCAGTGCAATTATGTATATTTATGTAATATTAATAAACACCTATGGCTTGAACGTATTTATTTTGAATTATATTTTTTGTTTCTATACGTGACATAAATCCATTAAGCAGTATACCGCCAAGAAGTCTGCTTTAATGATACTATATTGTGTATAGTATACTTCTAATGTGGATCACCGACGGATTGCTTACGACTGCTAAAATTTTTAGTGCTGAAGTTATATGTGCTGGTAATAAGCGAATTATTATCTATAAGAGTACGTATGTACAGCGGCTACGCTTATCTGCTGTTGTGTTAGTATGGGCTTATAGTAACCAATATATGTACATACCTGTTGTGTCTAATGTAAATAATTATTAATATTATAAATTGCAATTAAGCAAGTGGGTAGTTGAACCAAAAATTGTGTTCATGTAGTGCTTAAATGCTCATATATCTATTGGGCCCTGTTGATAATAATGACAGTAATAAAATGCTAATTATTTAAAAATTATTTTAGTTTAGTCAATCTTATCTTTGTTAACAGTACATTTCCGAAGCTTGCAATGATTGCTTTTCGAGTTCCACGGCCGAAATTTGCCTTAACAATCCACAGTAATTGCTGCGTATACATTTGCTGTATTGTGCCAGATTGTTCAAAACACTATAGTTAAACAAGGACAGTTTTGTTGGATAAAGATAAATCAGAAAGGCAGTAAATTTCAAGCATCATTACTTACATTAGAGGTTCCTACTTAAATTTCACAAGCGACATTGGTCATTTTAATTCACAAGTTTAAGAGCATTAGAATTTGCTGCTCTTATTAAAGCGTACTAACAAATAGTTCATTACAATGCCAAATGTTTAGCATGCAAACATTATTTTAGTGTAGACTAAACATGGGATGTGGCTTTATCTTTTATTTTAAAATATGTCGTATATTTTGTGCTCTCTTTTAGAAATTTGTCGTTTTCCAAGTCCTCTATTTGTTTCACCTTCTATTTTTTGAAAATTTTCGTGCTGAGTCAACGCTCGGATTCAGTAAAAATTTCGCGAGGCGGGCCACTGTTTGTAAACATGGTGTTTGGCATGTCTAGAAGGGAACGTATGTCGCGGATACAATTTGACAACTTAATATCCTTATAAAGAACAGCTTCGTGCGAAAGGATGGCATCCTCTCATCTTAGTAAAAGACTTAAGTATAAGCAACGATAAGAACCCCTTTAGCATAAGCCTTATATAAGAATTCCTTTAGTATAAGCCTTATATAAGAACCCCTTCTTAAAGGCTCAGGCTCGCTTAATATATATCTACATTAAATACTATACTGTAAGATGTCTTATTGTAGACATGTTAACTAAAAGGGTGCGGGTTGATGTTAATTCAAAGCCAAGCTTCTTAACGAAGCTGTTTCAAAGCTGATGTAACGTAGCATTTTATTAATTCGTTTTCGTCTTACTATTTGGTCTCAATTTCTCGCTACGGCATACTCATGTAACAGTTAATAGAAATGAATTAACTGTGTAGCTGATGTAAATTTATACCTATATTAACAAACTTTAAAGTTCTATGTCCAAAAACTGAATCTGAAGCACAGTGATCGCCATAACTCGGGAATGATTTAACCTTTCATAATCTTGGGCTCATTCGAACCGGTATCGTATATTTACCGTGTATATCCCCGAGCGTTTTTGATTTGAGGTCTTGTTCCAGGCCAGATGTCTAAATGAGGGTTTTTGCCCCATTTTAGTACCTACTCTTCACATAAGCAAGGTTATTTTTATCTTAACTTCCGAATTTTTATTCTCTGGTTGGTTTTGTTTTATAGTAAAATGATAAATGCCGATGCCCCTTTTTGTTTCTCGATTAAGGCTCCTGTTCTGTAGTTATGGGGTTTGAGGTGTGGCATTCTCGGTGTTCCTCGACCCAAAATTTGAAAATTTGTTCCGACGTCTTGCGAAAGATTTACCTGAAAGTTTTCGGGCGTGTGAAACTCATAATTACCGGTGTTGGTTTTGCTCTGCGACCCATTGTTCCATGTGGGTACCACATGGCTTCCCGAGTCAAAATTCCTAATTTTGTAGGCTGATAGCTTGTACTTGGTTCCACGATACGGGGATATGGCGCTCCATGGTTTCTCAACACAAAATTTCTAATTTTATCGTGACGTCCTATGGGGCTGATAGCTTGCACTTGAGGATTTACGGGCATGGGAAACTTATTGCCGATGTTAGTTTTGTTCTAACTTGTGCGGTATCGTGTGATATCCACTTATAGTATATGCTATCGAGAGCTGATTGGCTGTGTACGTCAAATGCGTCGGTATATCTATGCTTCACTACGCTCTGCGATGCCGATGAAGTTGCAAATTTGAGCGGTTTTTGCTGGAAAAATTTTGCTTGAAAGTAGGAAAAGCACGAAATGAGTTGTTGAAAATTTTCGTGTGGCATTCTGCGAGCTTAGGTATTATTTCGACTGTTACTATAGTATACACTTAAATAGAAATAATATAGTGCATTTAAGTGGTTCAAGTATTAACCTGAACTGGCTTGCACAAACTGCCTCAATAATACCTGGGAGAAACCGAATCAGGGTCGCCAGTTCGATATAAGTGCAAGAAATTCGGTTTCTCCTGGTCAAACTTGTGGACTGAAGAACGTGAAAATAGCATAAAAGTGACTGATTCACAGTAAATATACATATACAGTAATAATACATTATATGGTGAAACCCTTTCGATTGACTGCAAAGTAGTGTTTTTAGCCCCGCAGAGGAAAAATTTAGAAATTTTTTGTGCTCCATAAAGAAAAAATGTCATATTTTTGCCTCGCAGAGAAAAATCGGTTATTTTAGTCTTGCAAAAAGATACCTGGAGGGATGAACTGGGAACAGCTAAAATACTCGGGCGGGATTGAACTGCGGGCACCTGGGGGCCCCGTCCCCCATGTGGGAAATATCCAGTTGAAGTAGTTTTTTTAGAAACTTAACTTGATCGTAGTGAAGTTTATTTTTCAAGATTGCATATTGGTCGTCTTCAAAATCATATATTAAAGCTAACACTACTACACTCTAACTGCTAATTTTACCTTTCCTGGAATTTGTCCAATTTTAAACTGGTCAGTTATAAAGGTACAGCTAAAATTGTGGTATTCGGCACATACAACCTGTTTTGAAACGGTTCGATTTAGAACTCCAGAACATTTTCCTGTGTCCGGTGTTCAACTAACAGAACAGTCTATTTTACCATCTGTGCATGCTAATATCGCAAAGATGTTAGGCCATACATTCTGACGCTCCGAGCTCTCAGTGTGGTGTTGTCGGGGCCCGCGGGTGTGGGAAGTCACCTCGGGGGTGGTCGTCCAGAGGGTGCTGAAAAAAGTTGACGACCCATTTTTGCTGGTTTTGCCCTCTTTTTTCTAATCTTCACTTTACTTTCACCATATTTTGCTAAAAATTTCTGCACACTTTCGGTGCGCAGGTGGGGGTGAGAGGGGAAGGTGTGGACAACCATGGGCTGGCCTTGTTGGGTGGGGCAGCACCAGTGTTTCCGCAAACATGTGACAGGCCCTGCTCAGCTCCTGAGACCGAGTTCGCCTCTTATATTTCCCAAAATACTCTATTCAGCTCTTTAAATAGTACTGTTGTGCCACGGCGATTGGGCTAAATTCATAATAATAAGCCTTTCTGAAGGGGAAAAGTAGGGAGAAAGGTGACAAACTGCTACGTGGGGCACGTTTTGTTAGAGCAGCCTGTATACAAGATTTACAGTGCTGGACAATGAGGTGCTGTCCAACAGCTGGCAATTCGTGCACACATCACTACAGTCACTAATAAAATGACATCCAAAACACATCCAAATGTGACATAGTTGAACGTTTACTTTTGTCCATTATTGTAGAAGCAGGCTGAGACGTCATAGAAAATGAAATCTTAATTGATCTATAACAACACTTTGTCAAGCAGTGGCTTCTTTTTAATGTACAACTGTTTTCTAAAACTGTATCATGCCGTCTCGTAAATCTATTATAAAAGATGACGTGGTCAGATCAGCGGATCATACAATGGCTGGTCATAGGTTCCATCTGCTTTCTCACGCAGTAATTTGCTGTTTCGGTGCTTATCGTTAAATCTAAAATAACGCTTGAAGTGAAATGATTTATTGAATGACGTGCAGAGATATCGCTTTTTGCGCGACATTGTTCATACAATAACTTGTTTCTCATATTGGAAAATTTATGGTGAAATTCGTGTAACGACCGTTAGATTGTAAGTGTTTTGGCAACTATATTGTACTAGGACCAGTTCTGGCCCTAAGGGATCCCAGCTGCACCACCCTCGATGTTCACCGTGGTGCCCGGACAACCCCGGCTTACACGATTCCCCGGTGGACCCTAGTCTGACCGATGGGAATCGCTTAGCTTAGTGGGCTGCTCGGCGGGTTTACCAGGGTGTTCGGCCTGGCCCCTATGATGGCCCACGTGTCTAGAGGTATGGAGGTCCCGCAGACGGAGGGTCTTCCCCTAAGCCTGCTCACTGGTAATAAGGCTGACCCACCGTTCCCTCAATTCCCACTATTGGAGCCTAAGCCACGTTCTAAAGTTGAAGTTTCCTTGACAGTAGGGCCATTGATCAGTTTGGTGCAGGGCACAGCTAACTGGGCCTTGTCAGTCTACAGTGATTGAAGGTTGTTCTGAATGTGGGGTAAATACTTGCCTTGGTGGCACTTAGGGCCCTACGCGTCGAAGCGAGTTACCGAAGGGGCGGGCGGGGATGCGAGCACGAGAGAAGCTAGTGGGGGCGCTGTAGATGGTAACTTGATTCCGGTCGTACCACGGGACTTGGAATGGCAGTGGCCGGACCTTTCTTGTAGCGGAATGTGTTTGATTCAAAGCAAACTAGATCGCCTAGTTAATTTCACACGCCAAAAGTTTTATTTCATGGTTTTCCCTCTTCTTTAATAAGAATACAAGGACACGCTCATGTAAACAAAATTTACCCAATTAGAGTATACGCAATAACGAAACTATTTCCATTAGAAAAGGGTTCGCGGCCCAAGGTATGCAAACGCGAGCATCCTAAAATTGATTAAATTCGACCGCCCCTTCGGGTGCAGCTCCCGTTGGATGACGAAATAATGTTCTGCGAGCTCCGATAGGGCTCTTTTCGAAACGCGGAACCCTCAACCCGAAATTTGTCATTAAGGTCTAAGCCTTCTATTTACCTTCACGTTGCTCCTATTGACTTCTGCTACCGTTTGCAGTGCCGTCCTAAATCTTCCTTAGAATTGTCCTGCTCGAATCGCCGAAACGCGGGCGCAACACTTACGGGAGCGTGAGGTATCCGACGGACACCCCGGCACCCGCAAGGGCTGCCCCTATTCCTATGCCTGAGCGGGAAACTTTGAAAACTCTATGCAACGCCCCGGGTGGGCCTCTTCCACGCGTCCGCAGTCGAAGAGTCCACCCGGGCCACGAACAACTCCCCAAAATTTTGATATCCAAGGTTTTTTTTTCGATCCTGGACCGCTTTGAATACTATTCGTCACAAATCGCACACGGTTTCTAACCCAAATTTAAAACGAAGGTAACTCTGCTAAACCATGCAAATAATACACCCACTGGGCGTCCAAAACGCATACTACCCAGTGGGTGGGGAACCAGTCGAGCACGGGTGGACATTTCCTCTTACTATTTTGTCGCGATCTTGTTCCAAAATTTTTCCAAAACTCAGTCCCCCTCTCCACCGCGCGGGCACAGCACTTACGAGAGCGCAAGGCATCCGCCGGACGCCACCGCACCCGCAAGAACTGTCCCTAGTCCTAAGCTCAGCGACAACTCGAAAATCTTGCAGTAAAAAACTCCGGGCGGACCTCTTCCACGCGTCTGCAGGTCGAAGAGTCCACCCGGGTACGAAACAGATGAAAAACAATGAAAACGAAGAGTAGACGAGAGAGAAAAACCTACGGCGACAACCGCCGACTTAAAGCGTCAAATTTTAAATTCACATCGCTCGACTGGTCCCAAATTGCTGAGCGAGCCATTTCTTCTTTATACCCTCGCTCGAGCCCCCCTCCCCTTCCCTGGCTAGCCCTCGCGACAGACCCTCCGACTACAAGAAGTTAAGCGGCGCACACATCAAAGCTGAAATTCAAATAAAACGTAAACAGCACAATACACAGATTTGAAAACTCTATACGGCTTAAGTGACACAGCACAGCTAATAACATACGTATGTACATAGTGGTCGTTTAAAAACAAACAACATCGTCGCCAGCCCCCTTTATGGTGTCTATATTGAAACAACTGTACGTGGCCGAGGCTCGCCAAGATAACAAAACCGCCCGCTGGTCGGTGCGGCAAAAGTTTTGGAGAGAAATATAACGGCGCTCAGGGCGCCGTTTGCTCATAGGGATATCGGCACATTTTTGCCGATATCTCAGGAACGAAAAGAGGAAAAAGAAAAAAAAAAAAGAGAAAGAAAAAAAAGGAGAAAGAAAAAAAAAGAGAAAGGCAAAAAAAAAAAGGCAACAGACGACACCAACGCAGGCGGCACAAAAGCACGCCAAAGGCAAAAGCGCAGAAGAAAAAAAAAGGAGAAAAAAAAGCACAAAGCAAACACGAGAAGAAGAAAACGCACAAAGAGCGACAAGAAGAAAAGAAAAAGGACGACAAGGAAAGAAAAAAGGGGAGAAAAAGGAAGGGGAAGAGAGAAGCAAAAGGGAAGAAAGGGAAAGAGGGAAAAAGACAAAAGCAAACAGAAACAAGAAGAAAAAAAGAAAAAAAAAAAAAAAAAAAGAGGAAAGGAGAAAGAAAAAACACAGCAACAAAAAAAAAAAGAAAAAAACGAAGAAAAAAAAAAAGAAAAAAAAAAAAGAAAAAAAAAAAAAAAAAAAAAAAAAAGAAAACAAAAACAAAAAAAAAAAAGAAAAAAAAAAAAAAAGAAAAAAAAAAAAAAAAAAAAAAAAAAAAAAAAAAAAAAAAAAAAAAAAAAAAAAAAAAAAAAAAAAAAAAAAAAAAAAAAAAAAAAAACAAAAAAAACAGTAGGCGACCGGAGGCCGGACCAGAATCATGCCCTGGCAGGCCGGCTACTGATAAAGTTTAATTTATTATTGTATCTTTTATAGGAGGCCTGCTAGAGGCCCGTTGAGGAGGAAATTATGCCAAATTTTTATGTCCCTTTTGAGTTTAGGGGATCTTGGGCGGACCCGTGGGGGTGGGCGGCCCCGGTTTTGGATTAAACAGTTAGGGGAGAACCCGATAAGTGTCCCGGCTCCAAAAATCGGGGAGTTTAAATTATTTTGGATATCCTTTTAGGCTTAGAAAATTGGAGGCTTAACCGCCTGTTTGGGGATCCGTAAGTATTTAGGAGATCCAAAATTTTAGACCCGCCGGAGCGATTTGACACCCCAGTAGAGTCCTTAAGAAGGTTCAGTTACCCCCGTTCCCCTAAGTTCAGTAGAAAACCCAAAAATTGGATTTTCGCGTCGCCCCCTTAAAATGATGCCTTAGAAATTTGTATCTAGTATTTTCAGTCGCCCTTGTCCGAACGTTTAATCTATTTGAGCTTGATAAGCCTGAGTATGGGTAATTCAAACTCGTCATGACAAATTTATGCCCCTTCCTACATGTATATCGTACATGATAACTTCCATAAACACCGCACAACATGTATAATATAATAAGCAAACATTTTATGCACACAATGTTCCAACATTTTCGTTCACGAGGACCGACCGGGCACCCCTAATAGTGATCCTCTCTTTCAGATTTGGTGCCAAAATCACCCCGGGCACCTTCGGGCAGCGGAGTGTGACCTTATGAACATAATATAAATGAAATACAAGAGTTTATTTCAAAATTAATACGACACTGCACAGTTACGGAATAAGTGCATACAGAGGTCACACCCCACCGGTATCCGGCCGTCCGTTCCCATCCTCCCTATAAATTTGTTGTACTTTACGCGTTTCTGCCATTTTTATAAAGATTGGGCTGGTACATCTCTTAAAATTTTTTGAATTTATTAGACTCCTTACTTAGGGTAAGAGTGTAAATCAAATGGAAAAATGAGTTTGTGTGAAATTTCACCATTGAATCCGTATATGTACAACCCGTTATTCGATTTAGCTTGAAAATTTTAAAGATTGTTATGAAATTCCACGTAGAATTTCCAAAGATTTTAAGATTATGCATGAAAATTTAAGAAAATTTGCGGAAAATTTGGGGAAAATTTGACCTATTCGATAAATCTTTGTAAAATTTGATGTTTCAGTAAATTTGTATAAATTCCAGTAAAACGTTATAAATTTCAGGGCAGAAGGGCGACGTGGTGTTATCCGATATCCCTGTGTACGCAAGAAAACGTGAAAAACGTCGCCCTTCTCCCTTATTTTCCGGAAATTTTCGAAGTTTTCCCTTATGGGCTAAACTATTAGAATGAGGTCTGAATTTCTGTGAAATTTTCTTTTCTTACGTTATTTCGCATGATTTTCCTCATATATATACTCTCCTTTATACAAGTTACGGTTCACTTCATATAATGACAAATTATATTTATACAATTATTGGCACGTACCTCCAAAAGGGTTGATTGAATTGGTCACTCCCAGGGAAGGGTCCGGACTGCCAGGGTGCCTGACCCAGGAGTTCCCTATAATATCGCAATTATTTTCCAAGGTTTCCCTAGATCTGTAGCTTTGGTAGAAAGAAAAATTAGATTTCACATTTCCTAAGTTTCGGTACTAGGTTAGCTCGGCTTGGGTTGTTTTATAGCTTCGAGTAATGTTTCCTAAGAAATTTTGCATCGCTCAGTTCCGCGCGCTTTCGCTGCCGCTAGCTGCCACTAGATTTAGTTGGGGCTCCTTCGTAATTCTCGGTTAGCCCTCGCTTTAACCTATCCTCTTGCAGTGCCGTCCATGCTTTACTTTCGTGTGTTTAGCATCGCCCTCAATGCGTTAAGCGTCTTAACTCGGCGTCCCTAACTAAACGGCTCACCCACTTATGCATGTTCCGCCGACACTAATGCGACACCATCGGCTCATCAAACTGTGGTCTTTCTTGCCATTACTGCGTAGCGTAGATCCCTTGAGGTGTATGGTCCCGGTAGGACGATCCCGCCAGAAGCTCTGCGTGGCGTGGTGGATAGCGTGATATCTGCTGGGTAGGAATGTTGTCCCTCGAGTATTCCAACACTTACTGTCGGTACGCCAAACGGGACTTCCTCACTGGCATCCGCTATTCTTTCCATCGCGGTCACTGGTACTGTATGTTGTCCGTACTCTACCTGCGTATCTCGGCTACCAGGTTCTGGTATGTATGAGAATGCTTCCTGACTAGTAACCTGCTCTTGTGCTATTGGTGGCCAAGAAGGTTCTATTTCCCTATCTGGATCAGTTAGGGGAATGCGATTCCTAACCGCCCTTGGATTTTGCGGTTCGTACTCGTCTGTCCGATACTCAATATGTTCCATTGCTGCCTGCTTAGCTTCGATCTCGGCGTAGGTCCGACGATATAAATTAGGGTCGTTAGGATCACCCATCTCTATGCTTTCAGTATCAGAGCTATCACTGACTGCTGTTCTGACGGTGCATACTGCTACTTCATCTACCGGTTCTATCTCGGTGACGAAATCCCTGTCAGCGATAATTCGTTGTGTAGGTTCAGTCAAACCCCTTTCTAATATAGAAGCATGCACCTGACCCAACCAATCACCTACGTTGGGTACTGGATCTAATGCCCTCAAACACGGCTTAGTTCGATTAATGTGCACGACATGCACTATACCTTCTGGATTAGAGTGCATTCGTACGCGCATGCACGGCGGGGTGATCCCCAATATTTCGTATGGGCCACACCATCGAGGCGTAAGCTTCCTAGATGTTCCTGGTGTAGTATCGTGTCTATAAACCCAGACTAGTTCTCCTGTATGATAGCGTGGTTCGCGAGCTCGCCTATCGTACCTTAGCCGAGTTAATTCTTGAGCGGCTTTCATTGATTGGTAAGCACGCTCCCGAATAGAAGCCATCCAGCGTTGCGCGTTGGCCCTATAGGAATGTGCTCCCGTGTATCCAGTGGCTGCACTATGCGTGTCGTATTCTCCGGGCAACCTGAGGTAAAATACGTGCATGACCAGAAATGGTGGGTATTTGGTGGCTGTGTGTACCGAAGAGTTATAGGCCATTGTCAAAATGGTAGGGATACATCCCATGAGTGGTGATCCTCTTGTGGTGCACTCACTCGTAATAGGTATAACAGGGTCCTATTGAATCTTTCAATTTCGCCGTTTGCTTGCGGGTGGTAAGCTAGACTCATGTGCCGAAATACTTGCACTTCCTGGCACAACTCTTCGAACATGTGTGCAGTGAAAGCACCTCCTCTATCGGAATAGAGCTCCCTGGGAGCTCCGTACCTGTGAACTACCTCATATAAGAATATATGGGCAGCTGTGTGAGCGTCCTGGTGCCGTATTGGCACTGCTATTGCAAATTTTGTAAATTGATCTATAAATGCAATGACATAACGAGCGTGATGGGGACGCATAATTTGTAATTTATGTCCCCTGGTTGTAGTGGGTGCATGTACAGTATTTTGGTATCTGTGGCTACTTCAAAATAATGTGCCCTCATCTCTATTCTTAGTGCGCCTAACTCGGCCTTAGGCCGTGTTTTATTATATAGATACCACCAAATTAGACCCAACTCTGGGTCATTTCGTTGGATGTATGGTAAGAGTCGTACCAAATTAAAATCTGGGAGGTCCGAAAAGAACGGCAGATATATATTTTCGTGTGTGTCCTGTGCGTCCTCAATTCGGACGGTTGGTAGTATCTCGGTTTCATAGTGCATCATTAGTTTCATGAGCCTATCAAACTCTTGTTCTGTGGTTAGCGTGGTTGCTTTAAGGCCCATAGTTTCTGATTCGGTGCGAAACGGTCTCTTAGGTCCTCGAGTCTGAGGTCTGCCGCCAGAACCCGAGATGGTGGTTGTGCGGACCGACATTACTGGAGTTTCTCCTGGGTCCATCCTAATCGGGATAGCACTTAGCGTAGCTGCCTGCTGGGTCAGCGTTGCTGGGGGTACTGTAGTTACTTGCGTGTCGGGGACCAGTTGCGATGGGATTGCTTCGGGGTTGGGTTGGCCTGGAGGAGCTATCGGGCTCCCTGTTATAGGGGTTGGCGCGCCAGTCGCGAGCGGTGCTACCGTGCGTACCGGATACGACAGATGCGATTGATCCCATGCGGCGCAGGTTGTTGGCGGGCGAGGTCCGGTGGGTCGTCCTCGGCCCATCATGAGGATTTCGTAAGTGTCACCTACTTCCTCGACTACAGATGGGTCGTATCTAGGATCGCGTGATAGGGCATCTGCGTTGCCATTTTCCTGATCTGGTCTGTATAAGATTTCGAAACCCCCAAATTCAAGTAATAGCTCACTTCGCCATTGAGACAAGCGTGAGTTTCTGGGCGGTTTATCGAATAGGGTTTTAAGGGGCTTGTGGTCGGTTTCAACGTGAAATTTGTGCCCTACTAGGTAATGCTTGAAATGCAATGCGGCCCACCTAATAGCGAGAGCTTCAGTTTCTATTGCGGGATACCTGCGTTGATAATCGAGGAGGGCCTTGCTAGCGTATGCAATGGGTTTTATTCCTTGTTTAGTTTTCTGGGGTAATACTGCACCCATAGCATATCCGGAAGCGTCCGTTTGCAGGATAAACGGTTGCGTGAAATCCGGGTGGATTAGAACCGGTTCATCTAGTAGTGCTTGTTTCAGCTTCTTAAAAGCTTCCTCACACCTGGGGGTCCATTTGAATTCTGTATCCTTACGTTTTAGTTCAATTAATGGTTCACAGATTTCGGAGAAATTTTGAATAAATTTATGGTAGTACCCTACTAGACCTAAGAAGCTTTGGAGTTGTTTCAACGTCTCTGGACGTTTGAATTTCTCGATGGCTATAGCCTTTTCTGGGTCTGGTTTGACACCTTCGGTACTAATTATATGTCTTTAATACTTGAGACTGCCTCGTCCGAAGTGACATTTCGAGGGCTTGAGTTTTAGGTTTGCTTTACGGAAACGATCGAAAACCCGAACCAAGTCTGCCAGATGGGCCTCGAATGATGGTGAGAACACTAGTATGTCGTCAATGTATATTAGACATTTCTCCCACTCAAGTCCCTTCAAAATCATTGACATGCAACGCTGAAATGCTCCGGGGGACGAATTTAGACCAAACGGTAAGACGTTATACTCGTACTGTCCGTGTACCGTCACAAAAGATGTTTTATCTTTGGTTTCAGGATCTAGTTCTAACTGCCAAAATCCTTTGCTTAGGTCCAAACTGGACATTAGTTTCGTGTTCCTGAGGCATCCTAGTATGTCATCTATACGTGGCAGTGGGTACGCGTCTTGTTCTGCTACTGTGTTGACCTTCCGAAAATCGACACAGAGTCTGAGGGAGCCATCGCTCTTTGTTACGTAAACTGTTGGGGATCCACAGGGTGAACTTGATGGGGCTATGAGGCCTGCGTCTAGCATGCTATTCAGTTCCTCCCTAAAGGGTTCGCGTAAAGAATGCGCCAGCCTGTATGGTGCTTGTTTGATTGGCTTTGCATTCGCTGTTTCTATGCGATGTCGGTGTTCAGTATACCGTCCCAGTTCAAAATAATGCGTGCTGAATACGTCCGCATTTTCAGCAATTGCGTTTTTCAGTTGTTTTAATTCAAAGGGCGATAATAGTGTCTTATCGAAATCTATTTTGCTCAATATGGTTTGAGCCCGTTCGTGATCAATGGCTCGCTTGCCCGCCTCAATGTGTTCAATAATCCTTTCGGGGTGAGTAGTGATGTGGTTTAGCTGTTTAGCCTCCTTGTGTTCCTCGTATCGTATCAAATTTTGATTCGTGTCCTTAAGAAATTGTATTGTGGGGTTGCTCATGACCTCTATGTGCCCAATAGTTTGTCTTGAGTATATGGTGACCGGTGTGTTGCCAAAGTTGATAACTGCTATCGGTATGGTCCGTTGACTCCTAAGCACTAATGCGTGTGCCATTGCAATATCTGTCATTTCGGGAGCGAGGACAAATAGAGCGGGTCCTACGCCTGTGTCAGCAATTTCGGGGATAGCGTTGATAAATGTTTCCGTATTTTTGGTTCGATGGTAGTGAGTTTTCGGCACAGCACTGCTATTAGGGGCGGGTCATAGCGCTCCAAGCCTGCAAAGGGTATTTTAGCTTTTTCCTCGTCTATGCCAATTTCTAAGCAGCGCTCGCGAAAATTTATGATGCATTTTGGCAGTTACGACAAGAAGTTTGTTCCTAAAATGCAATGGTACGGAGCAGTTTGGGTAACGAAAAATTCCGTCTGTACCTTAATAGATCCAATCGATAAGGGTACACTTATGCTACCGTCCAATGCTAATTCTTGTTTGGTGGCCGACACTATCCGCGTCGAGTCGTCAGGACGGGGCTGAAGACCTAGCTTACTTACCAAATGTTGTGATACGATAGAGACGTCCACGCCTGTATCGATCAACGTGAGTACTGTTGTCCGGTAAATGAAAGCGTTGATAAGGAACGGTGTATCTATGTGGTGCATGGCGTTAACCTGTCGGTGGTAAGATACTGTGCGATGTCCTCTGCGTTGCGCACGCTCGGACACTGCAAACAGTTCCGTAGGTTCTACCAGAACCACGTCCTCGTCCTCATTGGGGTTATTTAGTCGAGCCGATCGACGAGGGCTCAATGTCCGCAATTCCAGGTGTTCCGTGGACGCGGCTGGAGCTGAGACTGTAGGCCGAACAGCATCTGGAGTACCATACTCGTTTCCAGTTTTGATATTCAACTCACGCCTCTTTGGGTTTGTTTGGCTACATGGTCGTTGCTGCCACCAGCGTTGTAAGCGTCCGCTTATACATTTCGGGCAGAAACCCGCTTTCTTCCTAAAGTATATTATCGCCCCTATACCCACAACTACCAGCACAACGAGCATCCAAAGGTAAGGAGCTACTCCCGTTGTCGTAATGTATGGGAAGTCGATCACCTTCTTCAACTGCTCATCAGCTATTTGTTGAACCTGTAAGTTGGTAGCCTTGGCATGTTCTAATGAGCTCCAGGTGATAGGCCGAAGAGGAATATCTGGGAAGTCATGTATGGTGATATTAGGTCCAATGTTAACGGTGACCTCCTGAGCGTCTAATGTACTGGCGAGCATAAGTGGTCCGACCACTAGTTGTGTGTAGTCGCTGTGTGCCAGCCATAGTACCCCATTTTCTGGTATCCGAATGGTTTCTCCGCGAGTCACGTGGCTGAGGTGCTTTTGCTTGGAGACTACGGCCTTGGGCTCAGCGGTTCGGATTAATACTCCTTGCGCGGTGGTATACACATCGGTATGGTTGACCATTGGTCCAACCAATGCGCCGTTCCTGCATATGCGGCGTGTGTCATCTGGAGCATCTTCGCACATGATGATCCAATCCAAACAGCGTGAAGAATGATCGGTAGCCAAAGCGTGAACTTTGCAGAAAGCGATGCCAGGTCGCGTGTTGCATGCGTGTAAGTTCAGCACCTCGTATCGTGCCTGTTCAACTCGCGTGGCGTATTCCGGCAGAGGTAGTCTCATGTGTGCACTACGCTCCGGTACATTCCAACCGACATTGTATATCCGAAAATAAGGCCGGACGTCATTCGACGTAACTAGCGGCACCCGTAAGATGAATGCGAACTTGAACGTGCCCAGGTCAATGTGCACTGGGTAAATCTGCCCAAACTGGTAGGCTAGCGCCGGCTCACGTATTAGTATGGTTGGTCCTATTCTTGGATCCTTTTCGAATAGACGTTTTAGCGTGGCGGCGTCCACTACCTTGGGTGACAGTTGTCCACTCGTCATGGCTTCCATGACGGCGTCAACTGAAGAGCGCAAGCTATTGCGAAACATATGGTTTACCAATTTGCGATGTACCTCTGTTACGTAGCGCTGCTCCTGGCACCTAACTTGTTCTACCATGCCAACCACTTCCTGTATCTCATGGTGCAAGAAGGAGTAAAGCTCCTCATTAGCGCGTGTTACTTTCAAAATTGCTCGCGAGTTTCCCTGGGCCACACTGTAAGTGTTCCGCATTTCCTTGGATAATGCTATCACCTGTTTATTTAGATCCTTTAGATGTACTGCATTTGTGAAGGCTACCCCTACTCCTAAAAATCCTGTAACTACGCCAGCAGCTCCGGCTAGGGCAGCGAGAAATCTTTTCTTACGAGCCCTAGGCTCTTTGCAAAAATGAACGTTCGCTTCGCAATACTCACGCATTAGAGCCATGTAATAACTTGTATCTAGCACACCTTGATAGGTGCTTCTTAATTCTCGCTCCAACTCTTGAATTTTGCGTTGTAAGTCCGGCATGGTAGTACAATTCGGATTGGGACAACAGTTTCCCAGGCATGGTTTACCTCTGGGAGTGTAGACACACCACGCCATACCGGTTGCTTGCCTGCTCGGTTGCAACCCATCTAAGGACAATCGCAAAACGATCGGTAGAAAAGTGGATCGTGCGGCTGTTATTACCAGACCCTGTGGTTCGATCAAGGTGCCTACTTGTTGGTTAACCATGGCTCCTAAGCGTGCCACCTGGTCTGAAAATGGCGTGGCGATGGCCTGAGTTTGACCCATTTGTTGAACGATAAGCAGGAAAATTACTAGTCCCACGAATTTAACCCCTCGGCTCCACAATTCTGCAGCTGCTGCATATCGTTGGCTTAGTCGGTTTGAGAGGGGCCGTACCGACCTGGTCAGTATTGCTCGGCCACCCTCAGTTGTGTCAACATACGGTTCGTCTTCGAGATTGTTCGGGAGTGAGTCGAGGTCGGAAACCACGTCGTCTGAGTCGAGCGTCACGATAGCGGGTATGTTAAATTCGTCCTCGCTCATATCACTGGGCGCTGCGCTCAACTCGCTCTCGAGCTCCTCCTCGTCAATGAATGTTATGTCTGCGTCCGGGTTGACAATCGAGCCCGCGTCCATGTCGTCGTCCGGATCAGTTTGCCAAATGTTTTGCGCGGGCTGACGCAACCATAATAGTCTCAAGTATAGCAGTTCTTCGCGTTTCTGCACGCTGTCTACTTGCTTAAAAATAGCATTCGCTATGACTGCATATACGATGTGGTCAATTGACAGCACCGGTGCAATGGGACCGGATTCGCCATATCCAGTAACGAGATAATCCAGCAAATACGGTGCGCTAGACACAGTTTCTAACCACTCTAAGTTAGCTTTCCTGTATGCGGTCAGCTCAAAAGCTGTGTGCAACCCATATGTACGACTTGGTTGGATGGTGATGGTTCCATTACGTCGGACTATGCCGTATTCGGCAGTCAAATTCCCCGTATAGTCCCACTCGCCGTGATACGTGACAAAAGTACAACCACGACTGGGCATAAAACTGGTGTTATGTTGTCCCTCGCACGCCTGGCATGTCTGAAGGATAGGAATCTGAGAACGGTATATTTCAGTAATGGCCTCAGTAATACTCATTGAGTTCAACACCCGGGCAACTAATTCCAGCAAACCCTCGAGGTGTCTCACCATGCTACTGCTGACATGGATCCCGGCCATAGTGTGCAAGAACGGAGATGCGAACCCTAACAGCCCGGACACAACGGCAGCGTCCCGCCGTCGCTCCAGTGGGGCCGTTCCAGCCGCTCGGGCCAGGAGCAACTGGTGGGCATGGCATATCCGCTCCGACACAGCTATGACTCTTCGATAAAACAAGGCCCTAGCGAGTACCTGTTCTCTTCCTGGGCGTAGGCGAGGGGGTATGAATGAATAGCGGGGTACTTTCCCAGGTCCCAAGGTTATGATTGTAGGTGCGAACTCAGATTCTGGACCCAGTAATGTCAATCGCTCCTCGTTGGGCAATCCCTGTAGAATTAGGGGCTCTACTTTTTTCGGTAGGGCCCTTTGAAAATATCTGTCTTAGAGCGAGATCAAGGTTGTGTTGTGTATTGGTTTGTGTGCTCAGTGGATGCGTGGCCTGTTCTGGTGCTATCGGATCGTCGTTAAGTTCTGTGGTGCGGTTCACGTCAATGGGGTCCCAAAGCGGTCTAATTCGCAATGATCTAGGTGTAGCCAGTGTTTGTTCAATTATGTCCATCAGGTTGACCGGCAATCCGGTCGTTCCATATCCAATTTCTTTCACTACGTCCTTACTTAAGTAGCAGGTCACTATCTAGGGTTGTGTTTCTGTTCGTTCCGTTATCCGGTTGCTTGCTCGGGCGTTTATGCTCAATTCGGGTAACATAGGTGTCACAATCATAATATTCGAGCGTACACTAGTGGTTATTGGTTCCCTCTGGTTCACTGTTAAGTTTTGCTTGTTCCTTCGGTCCGGTATAAAATTCCATTGGTCACTCGTTCCACTTTATCATCCTCCTTTAGAATCGGGCTCATTGTGGCTCGACTATCATGATCAGCTACGTCAGAAAAATTTTCGGCACTCGGCTCAGTTTTGTCTCCATGTGGCTCGGAACCCGTTTCACTCACAAGCAGCACAGCTTCTCCTCCCGGTTCTACACACACGCTGGAGGCATCGGTTCCGGCCGACTCACATTCGAACGCACACATGTTCACTTGCCGGTTGGATTGACTATACCACGACAGACTCAAACCGCAGTTTCCGACCTGGTCAGATCCCACGGCCCCTGCACTTAGGGATCGGGCTCTACGCGAGTTTGATCCTACATATAAATTACAATTTTGAACGGAGCTAGGGCAATCAGGACAGCTCACTTCCCAACGCCTCCCTTGCACCTGGCCAGTGTCCTCTACGGTCTTCCCCGGCCTCTAAAGAATCTAGGGTACACATACGCTCTCGAATTTTGAACGGAGTTAGGACAATCGGGCTGACCCGTTTCCCGAAGGTCTCCATCGCACCTGACCAGTGTCCTTTACGGTCTTCCCCGGTCGGTTGAAACGCTACAGGGGCCTCACACGGCCGCCCTAAATTGGTGGGAGCCAGTTTAGTATCGGATGCATCCACTCGGTTAAGTTCATTTAGTTCCCTTGGTTCTCGGTTCCTTTCCGCTAGGTTACTCGGTACTCCATTCCATCCGCTAGGTTCCGCCAGGTTAAGTTCCACTAGGTTCTCGGTATCCGCAAGTCCATTAGGTTCCATTAAGTTCGCTAGTTCCTCCGCAGGTTCTTCTGGTTCAGCTTCACATATATAATTTTGAATAAGCCTACAGAAAGTCGCTTCCCCAGGTTGTTCCGTGCCGGCGTTAGAGCCATTACCTGACACGCGACCCCTATTAATCGGCCCCCGAAGTCCGAACGGCGTCTCTCTAGGTTCCATTCCATTAGGTTCATTAGGTTCTCCATCCATTAGGTTCTTAGGTTCCATCCGATGTGCAGCCGCCTGAGATGGGTTACACGTGCCAGCGTTTGGGTCATTGCTAGACACGGATGCCCTATTAATCGGCCCCCGAAGTCCGAACGGCCACCTCCCATATTTCTCACTCGGCACATCAGGATCATTAGGTTCCTTTGGTTCCACTAGGTTCTCGGTTCCTCCTCCCCTCTCACTCCACTGCTCGGTATCTCGGTTCTCATCACTTCGCGCTGACTCCATTTTGGGATATACATATAAATCGGTCGGCCGACCTGTACTCACAGGGTCACGAGTCACACCCTGCGCGCCAGGGGTCGGAGACAGTGAAACCGAGCGCCGTTCGGTTTTAGAGTTAATTTGTCCCATGTTACGCCCTACTTCTACTGTCTTAGTTAGTTTGCTGTCAATTGCGTTGTACTCTCCATCGTCGCCCCACGACCTGGTCGCTTGCGGCAATACTCCTGCAGGTGTTCGGTTCGTTTGCAACAAATTCAGTTGATATGGTGTTGGTTCGGGTTCAAATTCACACTGGCATTCGTCTTCCATTTCACTATTTGGGTCCTCCTGTGCGTATTTTGCGCTGTCTCTAGTAATCATTGCGTTAAGTTGTGCCGGTCGGGCACTCAAACCTGCTCCCGCGCGTTCCTCCAAGGTTGACATTTCGTGTCGCATGACATCTAAACGATGCGCGAGCTCGGGGTCAGCTGCTCGAGTTACTGACATAACTCCTGCGTTGCGGCGACCTAGCGGTTCGTTTTGATTCATGGGCGCCTGCGAAGGCCTTGCTCGAGGGGCTGCCCCTGCCTGGCTAGCATTGTTCCATCCGTTACTAGGTGTACGCGGGCGGAAAGGTGCTGCTTCAGCTGACAATGGTTGTGGTGGGCCTGTGTAACGCGAGCTAGGTGGGTTATTATAGGTGTTGTGCCAATTGCTAGGTCCGTTAGTATCGCGGCCACGCGAACGGTTGTAATATTCAGTTCGGCCATAGTTTCCGTATGTGTTTGGAGCAGGTTCAGGGCGGTAATATCCTTGCTGCCCATACCCTACAGGTCCTCGCTGATGGTTCCATTCATCACGTCGCGAGGATCGGCCTGCTCCTCTGTGTTCAATTACTCGGTACCGAGGGCGGTTGCTGTACTGCGAGGGTGCACTAGGATAACCGTTAACGGGTGCGGGTGCACGCTGCATGTAGCCTGGGGCTGCGCGTGTTGACAAGCGAGTGTATTCATTTAGGAGTGGGTCGTACACGTCGGTTCGATAGTACGGGCATTCCCGTGCAAAATGTCCTATAAAACCACACCGAAAGCACTGGTTGCCTATAGGTGCTGCTGGAATAGCGTTAGCGCCGGCTGCCGGGGTCACACTATTCTGCATCATCGCGTTCAGTTGGTGCTGCTCGGTGCGTTTATCTAGCAGGTCAATAAGCCGAGCGATCGTGGCGTCGCTACTGGCTGCAGTGCGTTTGTTCTCGTCTAGGGCTTCGCGGATTTGATCTACTAGTTGGGTGTTTTCACCTCCTTGTGACATGCAGTTTACCGTCTTGGACCGGCTGTTCTTGCGAACCGGTACCCCTATTACCTCTTTCTGGGATGCTAGAATGGCGTCCTCCTTATATTTCAGTTTGTCCATCATGTGCTTAAAGGACGGGTATGTCTTTCCTATGACGCTAGATTTTAATTCCCGTCGTAGTCCTTGTCGCAGAAATTTCTGTAGCCAGGCGTCGCGTTGGTCGCCCTCGACTTCCGGGAACGCTTTGTCCACGAGGTTTTGCAAGTCGAGTCCATACAGTGCAACAGATTCGTGTTCCCCTTGTACTCGCATGCGTAACGTTATTAAAGCGTCCTCGTCGCGTTGGGATGATGAGTACATGAAACCCATATTATAGCAAAGGGCTTCATAAGTTTGCTTTTGACACTCGGGGAAGCTTTCGTATATTTTGAGGGCTTCCCCCTTCAGAACAGTTGGAAAGCAGATCAGTTTCTGGTCTAGCGTCCATCCGTTGGCGTCGGTCAGGTTGTCGTACGTAGCCAACCAGGCTTCAAAGTCCTGTCCGTCGGCTCCTGAAAATGGTGGGATGTCCCGTACTTGTATGATGGGACCCGTCGTTGTTCGTTGCGTCAATTCCTGCAGAATCGCGACTAGAGGGTCTCCCGAAACGGTAGGAGCTGGCCCATTTGTACTACCAGCCGTAGTGGCAGTGCCACTTCCTATATTTGTTGTTCCCGCTGCGCTACTTATTGGCGTTCTATTCGCGCTCGCTGGCAATGACATTTTTGATCCGAATTTGATTATTAATTCCTATTTGTATTAAGTTTGTGTGGCGTCCGTGGTCCCAGTCTGACGTGGGTACGGATGATATAATATATAACTTGCTATATGTGTTTTCTTTACCGCGGAATCTCTACTGTTGAGCGGAATTTTAGTTCACTAAGATACTCGTGTACCTATTCCTTAAATATGCGACTGATAGTGTGAAGTTTTCGCTTCGCTTGATTTCGCTAGGCGGTAACTGATTTCCTCCAAGTCAACCAGAATGGCTCCACTAACTTCAATACGCACACAGAGTAGTCTATCTACCTAGTTTAC
Organism: Trileptium ribeirensis; assembly: GCA_030248225.1. Classification (NCBI taxonomy): domain Eukaryota; kingdom Metazoa; phylum Nematoda; class Enoplea; order Enoplida; family Thoracostomopsidae; genus Trileptium; species Trileptium ribeirensis. The sequence goes on from JASANE010021086.1 coordinate 20,951, forward strand.
TAGCATGAACTGTTTTCAAACGAAACCCCGGAAGATCAATTCGCCAGTTGCGATAGTTTCTGACCTGTATCGCACCCTGGTTTCACGAGGTGATTTTGATCTTCAGACCTTCCAAGACTGCTGGCAGCTGATAATTTGTTAGGTAAATTTCCTCGGTAAATTATAGCTCGCTAAGGTATTCGGTGTTCAATTTTCGGGACACAAGAATGCCCAGAGCAAGTACTCAAAATCTTATTAACCCTAAATGTCACCCAACATGGAGGTACGTGTGAACAGTTCTGGTATAATTATACGCGCGTACTTTACTTGAATTATCATTGTTCACTCAATACCAAAACAGTATATTCCTTACTATATAACAATAAAGTTCAAGCATCCGTTTCACTAAACAAACATAATAATTTATAAATGAGTCCAATACTAACTACTGACCCTTCTCACACGAGACACCAACGGCTTCGATGTTCCGGCGATAAACAGTTCTCGATCGGTCGACCCACAGTACACGGTTCACGACAACTGTACGAATACCAGACAATTCGTTGACGACGATAGCTCCAACAGCAATGTCGGCGTCAGCACGGGCAATTAGCGAATGTCCAAACTTTGCTAGCCAGCCAGTGAAAATACGTCGGCTATAACTCCCGTTCAAACAGTTACTTTGATTAAGGTACGTGAATTGGCGGTCCCTGTAAACCCGAGACACATGATTCGCCGACCAGCCGAATTACAAATGTCAATCGTTATAAAGTACAATATTGACAGTTCCAGCCTTCCACTGCAGCTATTGATCGAGCGATTGTTGGTTGGCTAACTCCGGAGTGATCGTTAAAATTCGAACAAGTTCGTTGAACGTCAAACCAACGGTGAATAGGCGCCACAATTAGAACCGCTATTGCTAAAATGAGAACGCTATTAGAACACGTACACTAGTTGGCTACGAAGGCTGTTTAATCCTGAGACAGTGTTTAGCGCCACTAATATCCGTTACACATTGGATCGACACAAACCAAACATTGAGTTTGATCACCTCATACAAATGTCCAACCAGTTATCCAGCGAGTATACTTTCACAATGTCATCCCCGTTCATTGTACTCTCACACTGATCCTGAAGCGCTATACTCAAACAACACCTGGTGCCCAAGCCTTACAGCCTGAGCAATAACTTGCCCGCTGCGATGTAGCAATTTCCCTTCTAAGCGGAGCAGATCAAAACCGTACAAAGCTCCAGAAACGCATGTGACAGTTCAATAACACTTAACTGGTAAGTAACATAACTAAACACGAACCCCGCCTCGCAGAGCGGGTACCAGCACATCTAGAACTCCATATGTACAATAACTATCGCACCTATTATACATTATACTTGAATAGCAATCGGTTTCTTTCGACCGAAATTTATCGGATCAAACTTCCGGCCTGCGTGAGGTCTCATATTTCACTAAAGTTGGTGTTTGGTCCCGTTTTAAAACTTTGCTTGACGCCTCACGGCGTGGCCCCCAATCAATTTATGTACTAGGACCAGTTCTGGCCCTAAGGGATCCCAGCTGCACCACTTTTATCTAGAGTTTCACGGTGGTGCCCGGACAACCCCGGCTTACACGATTCCCCGGTGGACTCTGGTCAGGCCGATAGGAACCGCTTAGCTTAGTAGGCCGCCGGCGGGTTTACCAGGGTGTTCGGCCTGGCCCCTATGATGGCCCACGTGTCTAGAGGTATGGAGGTCCCCCAGAGGGAGGGTCATCCCTTAGGCCTGCTCACAGGTAATAGGGCTGACCCGTCTTTCCCTCATCTCCGGTGCCCTATGCCAGGACCAAATTTTCCTAAGGACGGGGTCCATTTTGTAAAGATTTCGGTGAGCCGAAAGATCCTCCCATAACCCGGAGAACCCTTAAGCAACGGAGTGATTTTATCCTAATTTGGCGCAAGGCGCAGCTGACCAGGCCCCAACCGCCTACGGTATTCAAGAATTGCACTGAAGATGGGGAAATCGTTGCCTTAATACATTTAGGGACCTATGCGCCGAAACGTGTTACTCGCGGGCGGGCAGGAATGCGGGCGCAGGCGGAGTTAGTCGGATCGTTAAAGAATTTAAGTTGACGGCGGGGTGGAATTGCGTATGATCTGGGTGGGGCCTTGATTTAACTAAAAGAAACGTTGGGTCAAATCAAGCTATTTCGCCTACAAAAATGCACACGTTAGATATTTATTTTGGGGCGCTCCCTCTTTTGACCATATAACCATTACACGCACACAAAATATTTTGAGAGCAATGATATTACACGGTTATTAAAATGCACCCCCCCAACGCTACCTAAGTTTTGATTTAAGAGGAATTCTTCGCACCCTATAATATTACCCTTTCTCCCTCCCTTTTTTTGATCGAAAGAAAATTGTCTACCCTCAGAAACGAGGTTTCCTAGAACATGGGCGCCGTTCTTGGCTCAGCCGGTCCCGAAGCTGATCTAAGAGTTACTAAGAATTGCTGTCTTTTAACAAGTGTCGGCTTAAATTGGGATGACGAAATGACGCCCGATGAGCCAGCTAGGGCTCTTTTAGAAACGCGGAACCCTTCACCCCAAAGTTTACAACCTAAGCCTTAAGCTTTATGGTGCTCCTCGTTAGGAAGCACATACTTAGCTATATTTCCTGACTGCTCTCCCACTAATTCCTCTGTCAGACGCCTCTCTGAAATTTTCCTATGAACTTTTTTCCACTCGAATCTGCTCGACTTAACTAATAAGGCGCGGCCCAGCACTTGTGGGAGCGCGGGGCATCCGTTGGACGCCACAGCACCCACAAGGGCTGCCCTTTAATGCTTAGGCCTACGCGAGAAAACTTTCGGAAGCTCACTATGTGTAATCCCGGGCGAGCACCTTCCACGCGTCCGCTGTGTGAAGGGCCCATCCAGGTTAGTCCCGAATGCGGTGCACTCGTTGATCCTGCGAAATTTTGTAAAAATGACAGCTCTCCATCCGGCTAAACGAACACTTGCAAACAACTAATTTCTTAAGAAACTTCAAAACAGTCCTAAATACGTCCACCGAGCACTGCAAAATACCACCCGGTGGACGGGGAACCAGTCGAGAACACCTGTGCCCCCTCTCCTTTTTCTCCACAATTTTGACCCCAGTTTTTTATTCGCTTCTGTCCAAAACTCAGCCCCCTCTTCCCCCCAACGCGGGCGCAACACTTACGGGAGCACGAGACATCCATTGGACGCCACAGCACCCGCAAGGGCTGCCCCTGGTCCTATGCTCGAACACAGAAAACTCGACAAGTATCGGAAAACCCCAGGCGGGACTCTTCCGCACGGCTGCATGCCGAAGAGCCCACCCGGGCGAAAACACAGAAAAGAGCTAAAGCAAAACAAGCGAAACGCGTAAATTTGGCGACAACCGCCAAAGCGAGCAAGCTTTACGAGTGCAGAGCTCGACTGGTCCCACACTGCTGAACGGGCCAGCTCTTTTATACTAGCCCGAGACCCCTGCTTCTTTTCTGACTGATTTCTGTGATAGACTTCAAATGCCCGAAAACATATACATGTATATAGATAGACTTTTCAAATGCCAGAAAACATTACATCCATATATAGCTATGTACAACATATAAGCGGTGTATCAAAACAGAAAACAACATTTAAACCATAACACTATATGCTGGATACACAAAAACAATATCGTCGCCGGCCCTCGCTATGGCATCTACATCAAAGCAGCGACACGTGGCCGAGGCTCGCCAGGAAAACAAAACCGCCCGCTGGTCGGTGCGGCAAAATTTTCGGAGGAAAATATAACGGCGCTCAGGGCGCCGTTTGCTCATAGGGATATCGGCACGTTTTTGCCGATATCTCGAGATCTAGGAACAGTAGGCGGCCGGGGGCAGGACCGGAATCATGCCCTGGCAGGCCGGCTACTGATGAAAATTTAATATTTAATATTGCTCTTATAGGAGGCCTGTTAGAGGCCGATTTAGGCGCCCGAAACAGAAAATTTTGGTGCGCCTTTTAAGTTTAGGGGATCCTGAGCGGACCCGAGGGGGTGGGCGGCCCCGGTTTTCAGCCAAACTGTTAGGGGAGAACCCGATGAGTGTCCCCGGCTCCAAAAATCGGGGAATTTAGATTATTTTTGGTGTCCTTTTAGGCTTAGAAAATTGGAGGCTTAAGCGCCTGTTCGGGGATCCATAAGTATTTAGGGGATCCAAATTTTTAGACCCGCCGGGGCAATTTGACACCCCAGTAGAGTCCTTAAGAGGGTTCAGTTACCCCCGTTCCCCTAAAATTTGTAGGAAACCCAAAAATTGAATTTTTTGTGTCGCACCCTAAAATAATGTCTTAAAAATTGGTACCCAAAATTCTAGTTGCCTTTGCCCGAAAATTTAATTTATTTTGAACCTGATCGGCCTGAGTATGGGTAATTTAAACTCGTCCTCACACTTTTATACCCCTTCCCGTACGTATATCATACATAATAAATATCATAAACACCGCACAACAAGTATAATTTAACACACAAGACAATTTTAGGCACAAATTGTTTTGTCAACTATTTTCCGTCGAGGATCGACCGGACATCCCTAATTATATCTGTCTTCCAATTTCGGTACCAAAATCACCCCGGGCACCTTCGGGCGGTGGAGTGTGACCTTACAAACACAGTATAAATGAAGTACAATTGTTTATTTTTATAGCAATAGTAATAACTGTACACGATTATCATTTTATAAGGAGGTCACACTCCACCGGTATCCGGTCGTCCGCTTCCATTTTCCCACGAAATTTGCTACGCTAGATACGCTTTCTTATTTTTGTAAAATCGGGCTGTTACATTTTATTTGTTCTTTTTTCTAACTTAGATATTGGCTCACAACTTTTGTACGTGTTGCACGGGCCCCGGGGCCCGCCGCACCAGCCGGGCCCGCCCCGGGGAGACGCCTCAGTGAATAATCCCTTTACCTTCTCCCATGAGCATATATGAGTTTTGTACCCTTGGGGAGATTTGAGTGAACTTTTTTGTTGAGTACCTAACGTACTGGGTTTTTCTTTTTCTTTTCTTCTTATTTGTTTTTTTTACTATTGGCCCTAAAACGAAGAGCAAATATCCGAAAACAGCATCACTCGACACGCAATAACTCAACGACTTTGGCTACGACTTAACAAGAGGAGTGAAGCCTCGCGCTGTTCGAGGGCCAGATACGGGGTACTAGTGCGAATGGCGCCGAAGAAACGCCCTGACGGTAGGTCAGACTTCGCGCTAGTACTTTAACTAGAAATAATGTGTACGGTGACAAGAAAAGTTTTATATTATGTAGCATTTGATTAAATGGTGAGGAAGCAGTGATATACATCATAAGTTCCAAATAAGAGACCAAGAGTGTTCTACAATGCTTTAATGTTTGAGATAAAAATGAAGACACTTTGCGATTATGCAGAAACTACTAGCCGTGCATAATCTCTTGTACAGAGAGTTCAGAAGCTAGAAACATTAGCCGCTGGAGTATTCAGTAGACTCACTAATAGTCTGAAAGCCGTGTTGTGGCCCAAACATAGTTGAGTGGACACTAACTATCCCCTCAGAATCACTTTCTTAAAAAACCGGCATTTACTTTTTAAGGCGAGGACAATAGCGCGTAATATTTTCTTGAACTTTTTATAAACATACAAAATATTCATTTTCGTTTGCGCTGACAATTAAAACACCATCTACATACTGTGGAAAAGAAATTTTGCGAAACTGTGTTTGGTAAACGTTGCATAAACTTGCGTTGAATTGTTCAGTCGAAATGGCACGATGCAATATGTACAGAAACCCCGAATAGTGTTGTCATAGATTTTCTTGGTAGACCTCTGTTGCGCTCAGAATTTCGTGATAAGCTGTGTCCGGCAGTTGGATGTATTATTTATTCAATCCGACAAATTTGGTAGTTTTTAATTTTCTGTGTCTTTGAACACTGTCAGCAGTATTCTACAAGTTTATCTGGAAAATGTCTAAAATCTCCATTTTACTAATTCAAGATTGTGATGCGCTACCATTATAGGGATGTAAAAGTGGTTTCCGGTAGCCATGTGTTTGTTCAAAAATTTTTTTTATTTTTTAACTCAATCCAAAAAAAATTATGGTTTTTGTCTACAGAACCAAGTCCGAATCGCAAGATTTTACCACGAATAAAAGACGGAAAACATTAAGAATTTTTGTAATTTCATTCATAATTGCGCAAGGCGCACGGAATGTCAAGACTTCCAGGCCTTAGGGCTGTAGCCTAGTACGACTATGGCCAGTTTATAATATATATGTACCAGAAACTGGAACTATAACTGTTTATTTTTTCGTTTATGTTGTAGTGTGATCACGACTGTGCTAAATTAAGTATATATGATAATACCCTCGCCCGCAGTAAATTTCGACAACAACCATTTGCGTTGCGAAACATTGTACTATCTAAATTTAGCATCTTTTCTAGTTATTCATCATGCATGCGCAAGTTCTGAAGTCTCAGAGGAGATTGAGGGGGTAGGCCTCTGGCCTCCCAGAAAGTAATCAGCCGGTCGACGAGGAATCCAGCACCTTAGGCCCGCCCTAAGAACCAGTATGATGTACATGCACATGTAAAGTTAATTATTACACCTCATATTATATTCTTTGGAAGCAATATACTAATATATACATGCCATAAAAAAAGTTGTATACATATATCCTGAACAGTTGTGCATGACATAATTCATTTAGGCATATAATCTTGCAATTACGTCTTCACGAATTCGCTACAGCTGCTGTTTTTTTCTTTTATCAGGAAAAGCCGGGAACATAACAAAACGGTGCTTTACGCGGAAGTTTCTTCCTGGACAACATAACCCTCCTATGGGTGATTATATAATATTTTGAGAGCGTTGTTTATAGAATTTATTTGCAAAAGTATCCGTTGTTGTCTATGGTAGATATACATTGATTGGCTGTTTATTACTACAGCTGCGTAACCCACCCGGTGTGTTACGGGTGTCTCGTTTTATTGCAATAATTTTTGCTGAAATTTTTACGTAGACATATAACCTACCTGTGATTTACAGATAGTTTTCTCTATATCTGTGTGTTACCCAACGTTTACTCCGGCGACAAAAGTATAGATGAATGAGATAAACAGTAGGAAAAATGTCTCAATTTAACGAGAAGCTCAGAATCGTCGAATGTAAGCTCACATTTTTATACACACCACGCTTTATTAAAAGCTTTTGCAACCTGTTTCCGCCAGGTGGACTCTGGACTAAATTCAGATAATCCAAGAATTGAAACTATTCGAAATTGCATGAACGATTGGCCGGTGCAGCTTGTCTTCTAAGCGACGATCAGCTTATCAGAGTGTTTTAGCGACATTCAGTTGTCGCCTTATATTTTGATTTTTTTTTCACTTCTATTGCGATAGCAAAACTTACAGTTCTTGCGCTCTAATCCACTGGAGTTGGAAATTGCTGGTTTGGAACACTTATAACATTCTCTTTCGATGCTACAGTGAGATAGCGTAAGTTTATGTCCATACGCCATGGTTGTTCTTTGTCAAAATTACTAATTGAATCGTGCAACAATTTCGCGATCATAATTCAACAATCAGTGTTCGCAGCTTAGCGAACGCTGATATGAGCTCCGTGATGCACAAACGCAATTTACGTACGTGTAATTAATTACGCAATTAATGTATTGTAATAACGGGACGCAGCTGCATGGCGAAAGTTTCTAACACCATGCCCATACGACCCCGGCTATTGTAACCTCAAGGGCGGAGCGTAAATTTTCAAAGTTTTAATTCAATTCTTGGTCAGACCCAAGAAGCTACGGAGCTTAGCAGGCCGCAGGCGCGCTTCACGGGGTGTGTTCGAACCCCGCCCGATTGGTTGCGCACGTGTCTAGTCTCGGGTATGATTTCTGAGGTCCCCCAGGGAGGCTAGCACCGATCCCTGCTCACAGGTCATGATGGTCGGCCGTCGTTCCCTACCTTAGTCTCATCGGAAGTTGTTTAAGTCACTTAATTTGTGTGAAAAGCTGCAGTCAAGTTTGAGAATTGCACTAGAAAGTTAAAACTCAAGTTGTTCTGCCTAGTTATAACCTTCAAATTCTTCGCGTAGAAGCGTTGTAGCCTACGTGGCCCCCACAGGGTTCTGACAAGCCCTGAGAGCTTACCGCCGGAAGGTCAACGGCGTGGCATGCTTTCCTTAATGAATTCAATTTTGAGAGCTAATAATTTGACCATTGTAATTTCTGTTCGGTTCGGGGCACGGTGTATGAAAATGTTCCTAGTAAACTTTTCAAGCTAGCGGGCTACACGCGCCCAATTTGCTTGCAGACTCCTCTTGCTTTATCCCTGGGTTCAAATGATTAAACAGTAATAGCAGAAGGCCGTACACGACAGTGTTTGGGACATTCTCGCCCACAAGGCGCGGCGGGCGGAGCCTGCTCGTCCGAGCGGACAAACTACCAGTTTCCTACCGTCTCAGGATTGATTAACACTATACACAGTGCCTATGGTACAAAGTTTATTTGAATGATCAATGCTTATCCGTGGGACGAGTGTTTCCGGTCGGCTATCGATACGGGTTAAGTCGATCGAATCAGGATCGCTTAGTAATAGCTTGCCTCTCTGACTTCGGTTCGATTGACCATGGGGCATAAGGGGCGGCAGCGGAGAAGTGGGGACGGAGCGTGCAGATACCCGCGCCTTCGCGGACTAGGTGCGGTTATCCTTGCTTCCTCTCAATTTTAGCGACTCTCTTCAGCTATGGGGCGAAAAGCAAGGGCCTTGAGTGCTTCGGAAAATATTGCTTAAAGAGTGCCACCTTAAACCACGCTTCTTTGCATGCGGTGACGGACACAAGACGGAGCATAAGGGAAAAACGACGACTGGGCTTCACTATGCGAGATCTAGTCTGGCAACACAAAAACGTGGCCTGGTCGCCACTCGATGCAAAACTGGCGATAAGGGGCTCCCAAAGGTTGTTGACTATTTTATCCTAATGATTTACTCGAGGTAATGCCTACACGTTGATTCATCCTATCGTTTCGGATGACTTTGTCCACCAGGGTTCAACAGAACAAGCGATACGCTGACCGAACAGAGAAATAAAAAAGAAAAGGGGGAGGTACAATAGTTCGTCAGTTTCCGGGTGGTGGGGCGTTGTTGTGGTGCGAAACGACACTAGGCCGTCGCACAAGCATTTTCCGGGGCCGCCCCCTGGGGCGAGCCTGGTTACTTGAATTTACTTGGGCTCCGCGGCCGTTTTTTATTAGGGGCGGGAACGGGGCGCGACACACGGGGGCTCTTTGCCCCGTCGATAGGTTTTCTAGACCCATTTCCTAATCTTCCGGTCGTTCCAAGCAAAGGGCACGAGGCGGTTGGCCCATAACGCGTCTGTGCCCCTTCCATCTCTTGTTGGTCGTTTTCGACTCGACTCTCTCTATCGCTTATCCTATTGTCTTAGTACACTGAAGTATTGCAGTGTCTGGACTGCACTGTTGTGCAGTCGAGTTATCATAAACGTAGTAGTCGATGTGCCTACGTACGTGTAGTCGACTGGTTAAGACGTGTGATTCTACAGCGAGCTTAAATTCCCCGTGCAGGCTCGAATCTGATCAATTGGAAAAGGGAGAAAAGGAAACTGAGAGGAAAATAAAAACGAAGATCTGGGCATACATAGTACATCGCCTAACGGGCAACTCAGGATAAATAGTGAACCCAAGGTAAACTCAGCGATCAAGTCGCTTCGAAGAAACAACGGGGTTTTGTTCTCGCTCAGTTTGGGACCAGAATGGTCCGAACGAAGGGGGAAGTTTTGTTCCTTGAGCTTGTAAATCCAGAAAATTTTTTTGAAGGCGGGAGCACGAGGTGTCTCCCGCAAGGTAGCAACTACTGAAGATGGCGTCACGACACGCCATCGCACCGTTTTAGTAATGTTAATTTTTTCGGATGTTGTTCCAGAATGTAGACCATGTAACTATACTATGTGGAACACCGGTAATCTTAATGGTCCGATCAAAACAATTTTGGGGCAGTGATCTAACGCCTCCTCTTCGAGTGGGCAACACGCGGCATTAAACGAGGGCTGGCAAAATTTGGCACGACTGGGGGCATCGCCCCTCCGGCCTTCTTTGGATCACGTAGGGGTCGGGGTTGTTGCCTAGTAGCGCTTCAATCAGTCGTTCGAATGAATTTCGTGTTTATTTAAACTGTCTACCAAGTTCGCCTACACTGGTACAATGGTCTTACAATTTTTTTATAAGATGTGAACAAAGAATCGTTAAAAGCAAGAGCCTGCCAATCAAACCAAGATGATCCATTAGTATTGTTCCTCGTGAATAGCAAACACCTTAATCTCAAACTGGCGTGCTTAGAATTTAATCAATCTTTTGATGTTACAAATTTACTTAGCTCGGTCGGATAAACAAATTTTGGGGCTCCCTGGAGCCCAACGGAGGCTGGTCCTCCGTTCCTAAAATATATGTCTGTTCGAGCTCAACCACGGCCTGAGCATCGAACGGTCAACTAAGCTGCAAAATTTATAAACCATAATTGCAAATAGTACAGCAAGTTCCTATTGTTTACATCAAAAAACAGTGTAAAGTTTAACCATGGTCGACTCAGGAAAATTCGATGACCCTACCTCGATAACTGCGAGTCATGTAAAATACTGACGAGAAGCGTCCGTTTTTGTGTTGCTTTACTTAAGACCACGGGGAATCAGCAGGACTTCGGTGCATCTGGGTAGTCCTCGCAATACTCTGCACTTGAGTACTTAAAACTCTTCGGGCGTCTGCCTCGGAACTCGACACCAGGTACTAATTCCAGATAGTCTTAAATGTAAAATTTCCGCTGGAGTGGCCAGGTCAAGCTGAACCGTTAGTGAATCAAGCTAGCTAAGACAAAATCACGCTAAATTGCAGGTACACCTAAACGAATCGCCAGTTACTGCCTGTTGCACCAGGGAAACAAAACCACTGTAAGGACAATTTCTTTCTCACACTTACGGACTCCGACCCTGGGGAAGCAATAGCTGAACCCCATTCGCGAGGCTAAAGCCTACGCGGAAGTCTTCACCATCGATCCCGACTCGAAGCGTAAACGAAAAGAAAACAGAGCAAATCGAAAACTAATGAAATAACTACAAGGTGAAAATACTGCGTCGTAGCCGGTCAGTAAAGTTGACCCAACTCCGCGCTGCCGAAGTGGAACTGATCCCAAGAGTCGACGCGTTTGTCGTAACCTCAAAATTTTCGCCTATGTTGTAGGATAGCGATTTCGTCGCCATCCAATCGCTGTTAGTTGCTGAACGCCCACTTTTCTTATCTTTACCCCCGATGTCCAATGTAAACCACTTCCGGTAGCTTAAAACTCCCAGCTACCGTAAACCGTCGACCCCATTTAGGGAGAGTCGGCTTTGATTAATCTTGCCGACATTTAATTTAAACCCTTCGAATAATCGGAAGTTGACCATCTGCGATTTCAACCCACTTTTCCATAAAATCTAAGCTCTAAAGCTTCGATTTCCTACCATTAGCGCCGGACGTTCGTTGAAATTGGATCCAACGCCCACGTCGTTAGTATGACATCCGGTTCCATAATGGTTGGATCAATAACAAAGAATTTCGGGTCACATAATTTCTTGCAACTTCAAAGTTGCAATCTGTCCCATTTTTGAATTGTTTAATCTTTCCTTTCTTAATTATTGGGTCGGCAACTAACTGCGTGGTCTTTGTGGTCTCGATATGCCGCCCGTGCAATTCGGCTAATCCATCTCAAAAGTTGACCCTTCTTCATGAGGACAAATCAGAACGTCGAGCAAAAAATCACTTCCCGTGCGATCTCCAGCCGGACACGCTGATTTTTGCCCTTCCCAGGGGGAACCGATGACACAAATGAGCCCATCTGGGGGCTGGAGGTAGGGTATCCTCCAAGGGGATTCCTTACGGGTCAGGGGCCTTATTCCGGGGCCTCGGGAACCCGCGGGAGGGCCCTAAACACACCCCCTTCCTTTTCCGAACGTTCATGTGCCATGCGTTCGTAAAACGTACAAATTTAAGGAAAATTTGTACGTCTTGACCTCGTCCGTCCTTGTTTTTTCTTTTTCATGTCCTCCATAAATATCATACATATATATATACTTACACTACAAACATAAATACACATGAACACGCACACAAGCACAAACACTGCACACGAGACACAGAGACGACCTTAGCGACAGAAAGGTCGCTCAAGTACACACAACACACACAGCACAACAACAACAGTGGCAACCGACCAAAGACGTCGGTTAGAGAGAGCAGAAAGAGAAAGCGAAAGGGCAGCGAGGTCACGGAGAGAACAGAAAAAGGGAGCGGGCGGAGAAGCGGGACAAGGGGAATCCCGGGGTATTTCCGAGGGGTTCTGGTGAGATTCGGTCCCAGGACAAAGAACGGGGCCGAATGACATCAAACACGAGGGGGTGGACGTAGTATCGGGTCGGGACCCACGTATGGGTTCCGACGTATATAGGTACGTAGGGTTCTAACGGGCTCTCCCGCGTTAACGGTTGGGCGGAACGACGCCCGCCGGGCATCGTTGGACTAACCGTCGGATGGAAATTCGAATGAGGGGTGATATCCTTGCCCGAGAGGCAGGGGTTAAAGGGGCGCTAAATTCTTCGCGACTAGAGAGAGTGGCGGCGATGGTAGGGGCGCTTTCGTTAGCCGTCCGGAGTTAACGGGGCGACTGGTGGTGGCCCGCCGGGTATTTTTGGAGATGTCTCGACGAGGCGGACACAATGAGGGGCGGTTCGCCCGCTTTGAAATTAAGAGAAAAATATCGGATAATTGGCGCCCACTAGTGGTTGGCGGCAGAAACTGGGGCACCTTTGAGTGACTACAGCGGGTCAGCGGAGAATCGGGCGAAGGTCCAGCGCACGTCGTTGGATTTGTCTAGGTAAGATGAGCAAAATGAGGGGTCGCATGTACCGGTTCAGAAATGGGGTGCGACAACGATGATGCAGGGGTGGGGGAGTCGTTTCAAGGCATGTTACAGCGGAATAATAGGACGAAAAGGCCAGTTTACCTGAGATACGCTCAGGGCGGGACGTTCAAGATTGTGAGGGGAGGCACAGAGAACTTGAATCCATACGCAGTCATCTAACAGACACAAATATACATATATGTTATAATATACATAAAAAGGTATACACTTATATGTTATAATATACATAAAAAGGTGGCAGTCCTGTTTCTTTCGCGACCACCCGATTTAGCGTAAGTAGAGCGGGGTTCTGTTATGGTCCGGGGCAGTTCGACCTCCAGCAATGATCCTCAAAATGCTCTATCGACATGCTCCTGTTATTTCCCAGATCATGGTAAACTAGACGGTTACGGACCGTTGAATTAACCCGACATCTGTCGTTCTCTGTAATCTCGAAATCTACCGTACTCGTAATTTCAGCTTGTTGTTTCCCGTGACCATTGCTTAGTATACAACTAAAAACAGGTAACTTGATATTTTCGGTTTCCATCTCTACGAATTTGTTGGTTTAAACGTGCAGCCAGGGGCCTCCTATTTCTATTTCCGAACGTTCCTAACCGTAAAATCTTTAACGTTTAGTTCCGAGTGATTCCCTTTTTCTTTTATCGTTAAAGGTCCTCCATTTCCAACTCGCGTAGGGCTTCGCAAATCAATCGGGGTAGCCTATTTTCTCGCTATGCGTTTCGAACCGTTGCGGATGGCACTCGTCCCGGCAATTACATCATAGTAAAGAATGTAACTAAATGATAAAATACTGCACGACATTATGGTAAAATATAATCAAATGGTAAAATACTACACATTTTATGGTAAACGACGACTAAGCGTTTCTACAGTGTGAATGGTGTTAACGCACTTAAAGGTAAAAGCGTCATGTGAGGACATCGGTTTTGAGATAACTGATTAATCAAACCAAGAACCCAGGTGTGTGCACTTAAAGCAAACTCAGGCATAGCATAGCTAAAATTCCTTTCCAAATTCAACCATTGACATTTCGTTTTATTCAGTCCTGAGAACAAAACTTTAGCATTCACAAGAACAAAGCCTTTCGTAATTTTTCGATGGAAAATATATCGCGTTCTTGGTTTCATCAAAATCAGTAGCTAACTGTATACATATATGTATATTGGCGCTAAATGAGATACTTTTATATGCAACATTTCTCCTGATTGAGTGTAGAGAAAATTTTGAGTTTCAGGAATGGGCCTCTACGACAGCACAGCGTAAAGTTCACCGGTGGGTTTCAATGCGGTCAAAGTGGACCAAGACAAAACGTAAATGCATCAAAGCAAATTATTTGTATATATGCCATTCTAACAAAAATTACTTTCATATAAATATCGCTATATAATAAAATTACACAAAATATCATTAAAGGTATAATAATTGAGGGGGACAAAACTTGCATTCAGGTTTACTTCATTAAACTTGGCATAAACCCCATGGGCCCATTACAATGCTGCAAGCTGTACACCACATATTTTTGTCTGTTACATGTCTCTGAGACATTATTTTTACAATTCGCCTGTCAATATATTTCATATCACCGTTATCAATACGGCTGTTCAATCCTATAGGATTGAAATTATTAAATTCCTAAAGGTTAATACTACTGCCCATGTTCACATAACGTGTCAAATTTACTGTGTACACCATATAGCAAAACAAACGGTAAGAAAATGAATGATTAAAGCTCTCCATGACTAGTGTTTTTAGAAATGACAGGAAACAATGTGAGACAGGTAAACGTTATTCCTCGGATGAAACATATCAAAGAAAATCTAAAAAAATACAAAAATTACTGAGTGCTTTCACACCAACACGGGTAGTAAATTTAATAAAAATTTATCAAGATCATATTGAATAGGTACGTCAATTATTGCTGTTTGAAAGTGGCGCGCCAGAAAATTTAAGTGATATCCTCACTGCAATTTTAAAATAACAGGAAACAATGTGAGACACGTAAACATTATTCCTCGGATGAATCATATCAAAGAAAAAGCGAAAGAAAATACGAAAATTACTGAGTCTGCTTCCACACCAATACAGGGTACTAAATTTAATAAAAATTTATCAAGATCATATTGAATAAGTATGTCAATTATTGCTGTATGAATGTGACGCACCACAAGATTTAAGCGAGATCCTGCAAGTAAGGTGCTTTGTATCAATGTATTCATGTTTTAGACAGTAACTAAATACTGGAACCGAAGCAATCACCCATAACGAGTACAACTGATACAATGCAGGCCAGGCTATAGACTATAATATTCGTAACACATGTGCCATATTTTTGACCTAACATATTTGCAGAAATTTTTGAGCCCACGGGTACTTACGGAAATCGGAGGCTTGTCCATAGACACTACGCCCGTGCCCACGGGCAGAAAGTTTTACAGTCATGTGAAGCCCGCAAATTATAGATCTTTATTGGTGGCATAACAAGTTTATTATTGTATATTACAAAACCATTCTACTATAATAATTAGCTTCATAATCGTGAATACTTTCCATAGACACTCACTGTAGAGGCTATGCGACGGAGAACATGATGCGAAATCGGAGGCTTGTCCATCGACACTACGCCTGTGCCTACGGGCAGAAAATTTTACAGGCCCGTGAAGCCCGCAAATTATAGAATTCTGGAAACCGGGTTCATTGACCCGAAACGCAAAGAAAACCCATATAATATACACGATGGACACTAGATAATCCAATCACTGTATTCAGCCTCAAGAAATACCTATTATACATAGACCATTCTTAATGCGCTGCTCGCAATACATAACCGAAAAGATGAAAATGGGCTACATTTCGAAAATCGCATTCGTCGATCAAGAAACTCTCGAAATTAAAAGGTGCAGTATAGTCAATTTACACTCTAGATAGCAAACCATCGCATCCAGCATGTTTGATGGCCTAATAGACGCTCATTGTAAGGTAAAAACACTTAATAACATGCCGAAAATTGCAAAATCGTAATTCTGACAAAGGGAACACGAACCCCATTCGGATCCATAGCGGCCCAAGGAGTGGTCCCACAAAAAAGTCGTTGTCACCGAAGTTGTAGATCGCGATGAGCTGATTCTCATTTGTCCATGCGAAACCCGTGTCGTGAGATATGGGTTACGAAATAATGGTCCCTGTTACCCGTACAGCCAGATTTGGCAATGAACCTTAGAAACCTTTTTGCTATTTTGACCCCAAAGTTGGGGTCGGAGTTGTTCGCGGTCAACTAAAGAGCACATCTTTATCACTACAAAAAATGACGAAATCCGTCCAGCCAAAAATGAGTTATGAATGACAGAAACAGGCAAAAAGAAATTTACACGATTTTATCCCTAGCGCTCTCCGTGGAAACTCCGCTCGATCCGTTTCAACAATTTTATCACAAAGTAATTTAAAGACATGATTTGCAAAAACATACAAATAATTTGTAATAATACAAACATGACAAATAATTGTCTTGGACATTAATACAAATTACTAATGCTAGTAGACAAGTAGCGCGTTAAAAATACTGAAAAACTCTTCAATATCATACTTCATTAACCAATGTTTTCAAGAGAGATCACTGGCAATAGTCAACGTAGACGGTAAGGACGCTTTGTATATAGACAGGATAAATGAAGGAGCTGAATCTAGAAAATCACAATTAACTTTTCTGTATGAAGAAACGAAAGCTATGTATCTTTATGTACATATGACAGAAAAGCAATGTACCAAGTAAGCTCAAGTCATCAAAAGTACCCGTTCACTCAAAAATTAAATCAACAGAAATTAATTGGCGACAAACTGTTACATTTTAAACAGCTTAATAGTCAACAGTTTCATAAAACTGGCCATTGGATATTTTTAAATTTTACGTAAAAGCCAGTAGATGCAGCAAAGTTGTCAAAATGGTCATCAGTATTAACGCAGCAATTTAGTCACGTCATGTCGAAATTTCACACGCTACAATTCACAGAAACAAAAATCAAAATAGCGAAAAAATAAAATTTAGATCTATCAAATCATCCAAATGCCAAATAAAGATGCCACAGCGGTCCATAAATAAGGGTTGTTCAGCAAAACTATGTATCTCCATGAATATCAATGATATAATTATGAAACACAAATAGCTGCTTGACCAGAGTTGGCAAAGTAGCCTTAAAAACCAGTTTTTGATGAGGAAGATTGGGTCAGATTTCACCTCGTCCAACAACAATGCACATCGTCATCATTTTTGTTATCAAACAAAAAAAATTGTCGAAATCCATCGTTGCGAAGATGAGTTATGAGCGACACCGTCAGGCAAAAAGTATTTAGCGATCTTTCCCGCTAGCGCTCTTAACATTTTGAAAATTCCACTTTGTGAGATAAATTTTAAATTCCACCCATAACTCCAAGAGGATATCATTAAAGAACTACAATTATAAAGCATAACAAAGTTATAGCTGTTTACATATGCGTTCCGCGAGTGGTTTTAATGTTTGATCTCTCGCCTCTTAGAAGAGTTACTACATAAAATCTCAGAGAACTTCAAATTAATTATCCTATTATTAGCTTGCAGTTCTTGTCGGTTTTGCGAGAGATTGGGTAAGAAATCGCTGAAGCAATACAAACACGAAACTAAATCTACATTTATATTCCGTTACGGATCGAAGAACAAACTGCAGACAATTCGTTTATCCGATGATGAGTGACACAAGCACATGAAAATACTAAGCACCTAGCAGAGAATTCCCAACTACTGTAAAAATTGGACTTGAATATTAACTGAAAAATAAGACAAAAAGACTATGTAATAAATTGCCATTATATTATTAGCCGCAATAAGATTATACATAATTCAGAAACGAATAGAGAGTCGTTTAGACCCCGGCGTCGCAACTTTTAGCTTGCACATAGCCAAAAGTAGTACAAGGCACAACAAGGTCACTATTTACGGTAAAATAACAATAATTGTTAATGCTTCTTTCCTACGAAGCTATGGATTTTACACCAAAATTGCTTATTTTCTTGAATTTAAAATATAAAAGGTGTAACGGTTATTGGGATAAGATTTTTTGTACAAATGACCGTTATATTATTCGAAGAAACTCCATCGCTTCGTCTCAAGTATAATGCTCGAAGTCTGTGAAACCAGTCAAATTTTTACATAGGACGTATAATATTGGTTTATTGAAATCGTCATCTACTATTTTATATCATTTGCAACCAATTTGATCGTACCGATTCGCAATTTAGTGACCTGATTTCGGAGGAAATCTGGGTATTTATGTTTTTAAAGGAAATTATAACGAGGTAAGTATAATTCATAGCTACTGTTATTTAGCTGAGGCATACTGTGACAGTACTCAGCACATTAAACAACATAGTATGCCGTTATATTATCAGAAACACTGTAGGCGGCCGCGTCACAGAAACTTTACCCAACTTCATTATTGATTGACAAGAATTACAAACCATCGCAGATACGCGGTTGTTAAGATACTTTTGTTACACAATATTGATAGCAGTGTGAAATAATTGAACTCTGAGTGTTAACGAAAAAAATTATTTTTACTTTTCATGTGGTGAGACTGTCAGTTTGTGAATAATTGTTTGGGGCATCCATAACCCAAATCTCCAAAGTGCAATCGTCTCGAACGATAGATAAGTTGAGACGAAAACTTGAAATCTCTATTTGGGCCCGTTTGTTCGCAACTCATTCTCCCAGGAAAAGTGGACCGAAGGAGCCGGGTCGGGTCCAAATCGAGTCCAACAAAACAAGTATTTTGCTGTCTCTCGACAGAGGGTGCCGATATTTCAGTCAAACTAGGTTCAATTCGTAGAGCAAATAAAGCTCTATAAAGTAGTGTATAAAGCTTTTGTATAAGTTTACCAATGATCTATGATTAGGGCCCGAAGCGGTTCTAAATTAGGCCTATAAATATGAAATGCACGAAATTGACTTATATCTCCATAACCAATGAAATACAACAACAAGTACATGTACATACAACGTATCCATGTATGGAGATATAAGTCAATTCGGCATTCATATTATAGGCGAATAGAACGGCCATCATAGACAGGAAACACAAAAGCTACACCTTAGAGCTGCTCTACGAAGAACTAGGACGAAATATCGGCACGGAGAGACAGCAAATACCGAAACGATCTCACCCCCGCCCCTCGGAGAAGAGGCACAAACGGCAAAAGGACAAGCGACAAGAACAGCACAAAAACAAACAAAACAATAGAAAAGAACAAAAAAAAAAAAATAAAAAAAAAAAAAAAAAAAAAAAAAGAAAAAAATAAAAACATAAATACCCAGATTTCCTCCGAAATCAGGTCACTAATTTGCGAATCGGTACGATCAAATTGGTTGCAAATGATATAAAATAGTAGATGACGATTTCAATAAACCAATATTATACGTCCTATGTAAAAATTTGACTGGTTTAACAGACTTTGAGCATTATACTTGAGACGAAGCGATGGAGTTTCTTCGAATAATATAACGGTCATTTGTACAAAAAATCTTATCCCAATAACCGTTACACCTTTTATATTTTATCAAGAAAATAAGCAATTTTGGTGTAAAATCCATAGCTTCGGAGGAAAGAAGCATTAACAATTATTGTTATTTTACCGTAAATAGTGACCTTGTTGTGCCTTGTACTACTTTTGTGATGTGCAAGGAAGTTGATGCTGGGGTTGAAACGACTCTCTATTTGTTTCTGAATTATGTATAATCTTATTGCGGCTAATAATATAAATGGCGAATTTATTACATAGTCTTTTTGTCTTATTTTTCAGTTAATATTCAAGCTCAATTTTTACAGTAGTTGGGAATTTCTTGCTAGGTGCTTAGTATTTTCATGTGCTTGTGTCACTCATCATCGGATAAACGAATTTGTTGCAGTTTGTTCTTCAATTTGTAACGGAATATAAATGTAGATTTAGTTTCGTGTTTGTATTGCTTCAGCGATTTCTTACCGAATCTTCTTGAAAAACCGACAAGAACTGCAAGCTAATAATAGGATAATTAATTTGAAGTTCTCTGAGATTTTATGTAGTAACTCTTCTAAGAGGCGAGAAGATCAAACATTAAAACCACTCGCGGAACGCATATGTAAACAGCTATAACTTTGTTATGCTTTATAATTGTAGTTCTTTAATGATATCGTCTTGGAGTTATGGGTGGAATTTAAAATTTATCTCACAAAGTGGAATTTTCAAAATGTTAAGAGCGCTAGCGGGAAAGATCGCTAAATACTTTTTGCCTGACGGTGTCGCTCATAACTCATCTTCGCAACGATGGATTTCGACAATTTTTTTGTCCGAAAACAAAAATGATGACGATGTGACATCGTCGTCGGACGAGGTGAAATCTTACCCAATCTTCCTCATCAAAAACTGGTTTTTAAGGCTACTTTGCCAAGCTCTGGTCAAGCAGCTATTTGTGTTTCAATTATATCATTGAAATTCATGGAGATACACAGTTTTGCTGAACAACCCTTATTTATGGACCGCTGTCGCATCTTTATATTTGGCATTTGGATGATTTGATAGATCTAAATTTTATTTTTTCGCTATTTTGATTTTTGTTTCTGTGAATTGTAGCGTGTGAAATTTCGACATGACGTGACTAAATTGCTGCGTTAATACTGATGACCATTTTGACAACTTTGCTGCATCTACTGGCTTTTACGTAAAATTTAAAAATATCCAATGGCCAATTTTATGAAACTGTTGACTATTAAGCTGTTTAAAATGTAACAGTTTGTCGCCAATTAATTTCTGTTGATTTAATTTTTGAGTGAACGGGTACTTTTGATGACTTGAGCTTACTTGGTACATTGCTTTTCTGTCATATGTACATAAAGATACATAGCTTTCGTTTCTTCATACAGAAAAGTTAATTGTGATTTTTAAATTCAGCTCCTTCATTCATCCTGTCAAGGCACAGAAGTGTCTTAACCGTTGAAGACAACGTTGACTATTGCCAGTGATCTCTCTTGAAAACATTGGTTAAATGAAGTATGATATTGAAGAGTTTTTCAGTATTTTTAACGCGCTACTTGTCTACTAGCATTAGTAATTTGTATTAATGTCCAAGACAATTATTTGTCATGTTTGTATTATTACAAATTATTTGGATGTTTTTGCAAATCATGTCTTTAAATTACTTTGTGATAAAAATTGTTGAAACGGATCGAGCGGAGCTTTTCAAACCGGAGAGCGTTAGGGATAAAATCGTGTAAATTTCTTTTTGCCTGTTTCTGTCATTCATAACTCATTTTTGGCTGGACGGATTTCGTCATTTTTTGTAGTGATAAAGATGTGCTCTTTAGTTGACCGCGAACAACTCCCCACCCCAAATTTGGGGTCAAAATAGCAAAAAGGTTTCTAAGGTTCATTGCCAAATCTGGCTGTACGGGTAACAGGGACCATTATTTCGTAACCCATATCTCACGATACGGGGTTTCGCATGGACAAATGGGAATCTGCTCATCGCGATCTACAACTTCGGTGACAACGACTTTTTTGTGAGACCACTCCGTGGGCCGCTATGGATCCGAATAGGGGTTCGTGTTCCCTTTGTCAGAATTACGATTTTGCGATTTTCGGCATGTTATTAAGTGTTTTTACCTTACAATGAGCGTCTATTAGGCCATCAAACATGCTGGATGCGATGGTTTGCCATCTAGAGTGTAAATTGACTATACATGCACCTTTTAATTTCGAGAGTTTCTTGATCGACGAATGCGATTTTCGAAATGTAGCCTATCTTCATTTGTTTGGTTATGTATTGCGAGCAGCGTATCAAGAATGGTCTATGTATAATAGGTATTTCTTGAGGCTGAATACAGTGATTGGATTATCTAGTGTCCATCGTGTATATTATATGGGTTTTCTTTGCGTTTCGGGTCAATGAACCCGGTTTCCAGAATTCTATAATTTGCGGGCTTCACGGGCCTGTAAAATTTTCTGCCCGTCACGGCACAGGCGTAGTGTCGATGGACAAGCCTCCGATTTCGCATCATGTTCTCCGTCGCATAGCCTCTACAGTGAGTGTCTATGGAAAGTATTCACGATTATGGAAGCTAATTATTATGGTAAAATAAGTTTGTCGAATATACAATAATAAACTTGTTATGCCACCAATAAAGATCTATAATTTGCGGGCTTCACATGACTGTAAAACTTTCTGCCCGTGGGCACGGGCGTAGTGTCTATGGACAAGCCTCCGATTTCCGTAAGTACCCGTGGGCTCAAAAATTTCTGCAAATATGTTAGGTCAAAAATATGGCACATGTGTTACGAAGATTATAGTCTATAGCCTGGCCTGCATTGTATCAGTTGTACTCGTTATGGGTGATTGCTTCGGTTCCAGTATTTAGTTACTGTCTAAAACATGAAGACATTGATACAAAGCACCTTACTTGCAGGATTCGCTTAAATCTTGTGGTGCGTCACATTCATACAGCAATAATTGACATACTTATTCAGATAGGTCTATAAATTTTTATTAAATTTAGTACCCTGTATTGGTGTGGGAACAGACTCAGTAATTTTCGTATTTTCTTTCGCTTTTTCTTTGATATGATTCATCCGAGGAATAATGTTTACGTGTCTCACATTGTTTCCTGTTATTTTAAAATTGCAGTGAGGATATCACCTTCCAAATTTTCTGGCGCGCCACTTTCAAACAGCAATAATTGACGTACCTATTCAATATGATCTTGATAAATTTTTATCAAATTTACTACCCGTGTTGGTGTGAAAGCACTTGAGTAAATTTTTTGTATTTTTTTTAGATTTTCTTTGATATGTTTCATCCGAGGAATAACGTTTACCTGTCTCACATTGTTTCCTGTCACTTTCTGACAACACTAGTCATGGAGAGCTTTAAATCATTCATTTTCTTACCGTTTGTTTTGCTATATGGTGTACACAGTAAATTTGACACGTTATGTGAACATAGGCAGTAGTATTAACCTTTAGGAATTTAATAATTTCAATCCTATAGGATTGAACAGCCGTATCCTGATAACGGTGATATGAAATATATTGACAGGCGATTGTAAAAATAATGTCACAGAGACATGTAACAGACAAAAATATGTGGGTGTCCAGTTTGCAGCATTGTAATGGGCCCATGGGGTTTATGCCAAGTTTAATGAAGTAAACCTGAATGCAAGTTTTGTCCCCCTCAATTATTATACCTTTAAATGATATTTTGTGTAATTTTCTTTATATAGCGATATTTATATGAAAGTAATTTTTGTTAGAATGGCATATATACAAATAATTTGCTTTGATGCATTTACGTTTTGTCTTGGTCCACTTTGACCGCATTGAAACCCACCGGTGAACTTTACGCTGTGCTGTCGTAGAGGCCCATTCCTGAAACTACAACTTTCTCTACACTCAATCAGGAGAAATGTTGCATATAAAGTAGTCATTTAGCGCCAATATACATATATGTATACAGTTAGCTACCTGATTTTGATGAAACCAAGAACGCGATATATTTTCCATCGAAAACATACCGAAAAGGCTTTGTTCTTGTAGAATGCTAAAGTTTTGTTCTCAGGACTGAATAAAACGAAAATGTGAATGGTTTGAAGTTGGAAAGGAATTTTAGCTATGCTATGCCTGAGTTTGCTTTAAGTGCACACACCTGGGTTCTTGGTTTGATTAATCAGTTATCTCAAAACCGATGTCCTCACATGACGCTTTTACCTTTGAGTGCGTTAACACCATTCACACTGTAGAAACGCTTAGTCGTCGTTTACCATCAAGAATGTGTAGTATTTTACCATTTGATACTATTTACCATAATGTCGTGCAGTATTTTATCATTTAGTTACATTCTTTACTATGATGTAGTTGCCGGGACGAGTGCCATCCGCAACGGTTCGAAACGCATAGCGAGAAAGATGGGCTACCCCGATTTGATTTGCGAAGCCCTACGCGAGTTGGAAATGGAGGACCTTTAACGATAAAAGAAAAAGGGAATCACTCGGAACTAAACGTTAAAGATTTTACGGTTAGGAACGTTCGGAAAATAGAAATAGGAGGCCCCTGGCTGCACGTTTAAACAAGCAAATTCGTAGAGATGGAAACCGAAAATATCAAGTTACCTGTTTTTAGTTGTATTCTAAGCAATGGTCACGGGAAACAACAAGCTGAAATTACGAGTACGGTAGATTTCGAGCCCACAGACCAACGACAGATGTCGAGTTAATTCAACGGTCCGTAACCGTCTAGTTTACCATGATCTGGCAAAACGTCAGAGGAGCATGTAGATAGAGCATTTTGAGGATCATTGCTGGAGGTCGAACTGGCCCGGACCGTAACAGAACCCCGCTCTACTTACGCTAAATCGGGTCGTCGGCGAAAAAAACTAGGACTGCCACCTTTTTATGTATATTATAACATATAAGTGTATACCTTTTTATGTATATTATAACATATATGTATATTTGTGTCTGTTAGATGACTGCGTATGGATTCAAGTTCTCTGTGCCTCCCCTCACAATCTTGAACATCCCGCCCTGAGCGTATCTCAGGTAATCTGTCCTTTTCGCCCTATTATTCTGCTGTAACATGCCTTGATACCACTCCCCCCACCCCTGCATCATCGTTGTCGCACCCGATTTCTCACTTTGCTCATCTTACCTAGACAAATTCAACGACGTGCGCCGGACCTTCGCCCGATTCTCCGCTGACCCGCAGTAGCCACTCAAAGGTGCCCCCGTTTCCTCCGCCAACCACTAGCGGGCGCAAATTATCTGAGATTTTTCTCTTGATTCCAAAACGGGCGAACCGCCCTGTGTCTGCCTCGTCGAGACATCTCCAAAGATGCCCGGCGGGCCGCCGTAAGTCGCCCCGTTAACTCGGGACGGCGAACGAAAGCGCCCCAACCATCGCCGCCACTCTCTCTAGTTTCGACGAATTTAGAGCCCTTTTAACCCCTGCCTTTCGGGCAAGGATGTCACCCCTCATTCGAATCGCCATCCGACGGCGAGCCCAACGATGCGCGGCGGGCGTCGCTCCGCCCAACCGTTAACGCAGGAAAGCCCGTTAAATCCCTACGTACTTATATACGTCGGAACCCATACGTGGATCCCGACCCGATACTACGTCCACCCCCTCGTGTTTGATATCATTCTGCCCCGTTCTTCGTCTTGGGACGGAATCTTATCCCAGCCCCTCGGAAATCCCCCGGGATTCCCCTTGTCCCGCTTTCTCGCCCGCTTTCCTTTTCTCTTCTCTCCGTGTCCTAGCTGCCCTTCCGCTTTCCCTTTATGCTCTCTCTAACCGACATCTTTGGTCGGTTGCCGCTGTTGTTGCTGTGCT